>BQKZ01001290.1:3686-71544 GCA_036244855.1 Temnopleurus reevesii
GAGGAAGACTAAAGAGTAATAATAATATGGGTGATGGTTAAGAAGAAGACATTTGTAATCAGAATGTTTTCACAGGTCTAGCAGACAGGAACTTGTTTTGATTAAATTAATCTTTCTCACACCATATTCATTGAAATCGATATTGAACTGTTGTTATCAAGGCTGCAATCACTCCTCTCTCCTTTGATAAAAGCTCGAGGTTACACAATATGAAAATATGGAATTCATGTTGGGATGGGGTTAGTTGTTAAACACAATGTCAAGAACCTTGTTTTCTATTGAAATCATAATTTAACACCATGTTCCCAGGAATAGCTATTGAGCTTGTGTTGTCAAGGCTATGATTGCACTTCATACTGAAAGTGATGTTGTTGTTGTTGGAGTTTAGGGGCGTTCATCAATCCTACTGGATTATCTACGCCAAAATACGCCAAAAGTAGGTTCTACACATTTAAAGTGTGTTGGGGGCCTTCGCTTTTGATGTATTCTTCTTGGTTTGTATATACAGCTAGATCATGTCCTAGCAAACAAATGAGTTCAATGATTACAAGCACGGGGACAAAGATGTACAATTAATTTTGACTCTGTAATAAGATTGCAGCTCAGTATTTACCTTTCTGATAATTATGTTGTATTGTACATTGTTCATTACTTGAGATTCGATATGTCACCTCTCATCCTGAATTACGAATAGAAACAATTTATGAGTTGATAATGTCATGGTGTTCATCTACTAAATTCGTAGAAGATATTTAATTCGCATTTGTTGAGGAGAATGATATTTTGAAGATATAGTTATGACTTCATCTGGAAGTGGAAGAATAAGTCTTTGAAATAAGTGAAGTTTCAAAAGGAAAGCGCAATGTAATCATAGCATCACAATTGTTCTGAATCTTTCACAAATAATTTTCTGATCCAAATCAAATTGTCTGTTCTGGATGAGTACATACATAGAGCTGCATTGAGAGTAAAGAGACGCAACATGTCATAAATTGCCAGCTGTAAGCAGGGTAAGACGTAGCAGGAGACGACTGTCCGGACAGCCTGACTACCGGGGCTGAGACACGATTATCAGATACCCATTCTTTCATCTCCATCTCATCCCAAGATTTCTCAAATTAATTCTCCAGGAAATTTACGGGAGGGAGATAAAATCGTCACTGGATATCAAAATGCAGAGATGTGGCGAATTCATAGAGTATTCACTTGCTTATTCATACTGTCATATCTCATAAATATATCTGATAAAGTGGCAGTAGCAGTTGAAGTCTCTATGAATTCTTTACATCCCATGAATAAGCATAGTAATTCCCTTTCTGATAGGTATAATCTCAGCAGAACTGGAATTCTGTAGCAAAATGAGCTCTAAGAAATGAAAAATTAATCCATTCATCATAGCTAATTCATGAATGGCATAGTTCATGATGCTATTTCACTATGATATAATCAAAAGTTGTACAACATCAAGTGCTATTTTTGTGCGTCTCTTGTAATATAGGTGAAATCTAAATGTTCTGTGAACACTTCTATCTTGTTTCCATCTTATTTCCTTCTCTGTATCTTAGAACTTTTTATAAGGTTATGTCACCTCGATTGTGTATTCTGGTGTTTGAAAGCCGAAAGTGCAATTTCAGTGGATACCTGACCAGTGCTTCTATCCGCCTTTCTCTAATATCCCTCCTTCCTGGTACGTGACAAGACACGGATTGCTTGGCGTAGCGGAATGTAGCTCACGCCTAGCTACACCGGGCATTATTGCATTAGCTTTCCAGTCCGATCCCTGCTCGACTCGTTAATTCTGCCCACTCTATTCACCGGCTGAGTGCAAGAAACAAAAGGAGTTATTTCTGCTCCGCCGAGCCCTTTTCCTGGACAAGACTAAGCTCAAGTTCAGTAGGGCTAGGGACTCCTGTGACGTGAGTGGTTATTGGATACGGACAATTGTTATATTCATGTCTTGTCACAAGCCATTTGCACACCTGCATGCGAGCCCTAATTCGATTGTGGACCGGAGTAATAAAATGAAATGTAAGGCAGTGGAAAGCAAACGTGTTGGAAGACGAGTATGCGGAGAGAAAAGAGGTAGCAATGGGTGATGGGAGGGCTGAGTGATGTTAAGATGTAGGTTGAATAAAAGAAGGAATAATTTGTTGAGAAATATAAGTTTCATTTGATGCACTTGTCAGAACTTATTGTGTTTAAGTCAATTTGCAATTCAGAGGGGACAAGAGAAATGTGACCTTCTTTTTGTATGATTTGATTTAGATTGTAAGGGAACATGATTATTGGGGAGGAATTCTAATATATTGATACAAAGCAACTTGCTTTGTTGCACACATTGCAAAAGCTTTCTAGTCACATTTGATCTCAAGTGCACTTATTTATTGAATTTCAAAATGTACATCATGTCATATTGTAAGTGAAACTCATTTACAGAATGACAGAGAGACTTGATAAAGTGATAATGGAAAATATGAAATTATGCAGTAACTGAAGCAATAATGATTTTAAAGACTTTTAATGCTTTCAATTTTTACCATTTTTTCTGTTGCATTTGGTATTTCCAGTGTGGACTTTAACTTGAAAATAGAGAGCAATTAGAGACAATTGAAAACGTGCCCACCAAGTGATAAGCAATCAACCAAAGCAAGAAAATATTGTTGCAATTCTATCTTGTATCCTATTTTGTGGGCAATGTGTTTACTATGGTGTGCTTGTGGGTGATGCCTGGCCTCCGAGCAACAATAGAGGGAATATGTTTGCGTTTGCATCCACAGAATTAATGATTTGTTTCCTGTGTACAAAAGAAATATCTTTTATTTTGTAAAAAAAAAAGTCAGCAAATATGAGATAGAAAGGAGACAACCTTGACAAGTAGTGAGTGGCAGTTATTTTCATTTACTCATTCTCACCATATTCTCATGACTTAAAAAGGGGGAAAATACTAACTGTAAGCAATAAATTTGTGCTAGCATTTAGCCTTCTCAAGAAATTGAATTCTTCAATAGAAAATGCTTTTGGTATTAATCAGTGTTTTCTCAGACTGTATGCCAGTAACTTGTCATTCTTATGATCAGTACAAAACTTTCATATCTTCAGTTTAGAGAAACATATCCACATGAAATGACCACTTCCTCCCATTTCAAGATACTGTCACAATGGGAAGGTTTCATTTCTATCCTTTTTGGTAATATTTGGAGATGCAGATGATACAATCAAAGAAAAATCATACAGTCACTTGTCAAGTCTAATAAAATATAATGCATGAATATTTATTCGCTCTAAAGCTCTATTAATCCGTTGGTAAAATTGAACGATTGGTCAATTTCTGAGAAACTATCACATTTGTTGAGCAGAACTTGTGTACAGTGTACTTTCCATTCTGGGTGTTGAATAATTCATTGTATCTTTCATTGGTATTTAGGTTTTATCTAGGGTAATGCACTGCTCTGCTCTAGATACATAACTATGTCCAGCTTGTTCTTAATGCCTGGTTTAGGAGCACATTCACAATCGTTTATGTGGTTAGATTTGAAGGCAACGTTGTGGCTTTTTAGAATGAATTTTAATGTGGGAGGATCCTCTATTTTTACATTATTACAATGGATGATCAAATTGAATGTCTAATGAAAGGCATTTTGGTGAGAATTTTCCCAGATATGCAGAGCCTAGAATAATACGCATGGACAAAACAAGTTTGATATATTGACTCTTCTGATATTAAAGTTTGATGTATCAGAACTACAAATCAATTAATTACAAATGTGTTTCTGGAGGTCTATATTTGTACAAACGAAGAAAAATGGTAATGTAACGGTTATTGATGGTTACTGTTAATTTAATTTCTTGAATTAAAGGTGCCATATTGTAAATAGGGCCAGTGTCATAGTCAGTAGAGTTGCCTTATGGACAATGTGTGGAATATTTCTGATTAATTAAAAAGCCCAGTAAGAGAGCCATGATCAATTTTACGCCCATCTCTGTCCGTCTCTCCATCTTTCTTTATTTATTACCGTCTCTCTGTCTATCAAACACTCTCTCATTCTCTCTGTTAAATAGTGAAAGAGTATAGGAAGAAGACAGGGGTCCTTGAAGGCTATTTGTCGCCAAACAAACACCATCATTCATCTCCATTCTGATATTGATGGTTGCCATGGTAACCAATTGTGATATGTCTCAATGTCTGCTTTCATGATGAAGGATGGTGCAGGTTGAGGAACACAGTAATATTTTCATCTCTGACAAATTGATGTGGAGGCTCTGACGCTTCAGGAATTTGTTCAGGTTAAATGTTGATAAATGATGAATGCAATCCCATCTCACACTTGCTTGGCAACAGGGCATAGCATTGGCGAATTCCATGTCATTACAAGAATTAACAAAAAATTGAAATGAATAGGTAATTAATTTGTGAACCATTTTACTTGCAAGAGTATAGAGTGTTTTGACGTCACAGACTGCCACAGGGGCTTTCCATACAATGCTAACTTCTAATTTGTTAGACTCGACTGAATGAACAATCCCCATGTTGTGCAAATGAGTGTGAAATTTGACTTTGAATTCAAAGAAATGTTTCCACTTTGGATCGAAATGAAACTGAAAGTTTGAAAGAGGAAATCATTTGGTGGAATGACTTTTGATGTATGAATTGTTTTTAAATATATACTAAGGGCTGTAATTCTGTTTCTTAGCAACCTCTGACGTTTGCATTCATCGCTACATTGTGATAGACCCAATATTACAGCATCCGGTTAAATGTAAGACTTTGAATCATGTCAACCACATCTAGCCATAAAAACCACTTCAGGTTTAGCTTCAGTTATTATTAGTTTTGGGAGACTTCAATGGAAAGTTATGCATGAAAATTTATTGAATGGTATTTATTGGATGGTGTTTGAGTATTATACAAAGTTTTATTGAAAGTACTGAATATGACTTATAACACCAGGCTCCGTTTTGAAATTTCCTTGTGTTAAAGCCTTGTTGAAGGAAATATTATGGCAGATGAATCATCTGGAATAATTTAGGAATAATAATGAAACTAACTTTCCATGATTTAAGGTCTGTTTGCGATAGGAGTAAGGATATTTGAATGAGGTAAAAGATCGAGTGGAGATTTCAATGAATATTGATTGGAATGTTGCTGCATACGTAATCTAATGTAAGTGATAGATTATTATTTTTCCCTAAAATGTTTAATAGTACCTTTAAGAAGACATGAGACCAGTACCCTCTGGAATGATCTCATTAAATGGGTGGGTGCAGATGGCCGCAAACTCCTCTCGTTACTGTCCACATTGACACAGGCGTCAGGTTGTGAGATCATATCGTGGGCGGCTGAAATTGAAAGTTGATGGGAAGATAATTACGGAGAAGTGAGAAATATGTGACTGATAGGCAGATGGCTATCATCAAGAACCCAAACTTTACTTTAAAAAAATGTTTGAAAATAATGGATTTTTAAAGATAATGTTGATAAAAGTTCATTGTTTCGGTGAAATTTTTTTTTTCGTAGTCTGCGGATAAAATGAACCTTATTCTTTGTATCAACATCTTACGATTTAGTTCTACTGTGGTTTGATATCAAATTTTAAACTAAAATCATAAAAACACTTTTTTTTCTTCACATAAGGAATAATGCAGCATTATTAAATATCAGTGTAATACAATTTATTTTGGGAATTCAAATTTCTAGATGCCTCTCAAACATACAGGTATAATATTATAGACAACAACCGTGTTCTTTCACATAAAGAGTGGTTCCTGTACGGGCCGGAGTTGTTCCTGTATCTTTGAAATTATATTGGGAGGGGTCTTGCTTTGTCCTCATTTCTTTCTTTCAGGGAATGAAATTTATGACTTCCGACCTTTCTAAACCTGACCTAGATTTATGCTATTTTCAACGGGATGGAGATCATAAGAGGGAGCCCTTTTAGTTTATGGTGCTGCCTATTTCAAAATGGATCTTCAAACTAAATCTTCATTTGATATATATGAAATATACTTTATTTCTGATATGATTATCGAGCAAATGTGAGTGTTACAAGTATTACAACTACTAGTCCTTAAATTATTAAGCAGATAAAGAATCTGCTTTTGATGTTCATACTTGCAGAATTGCCAACAATACTGGAATACCCATGATATCAATTTAGGGCATACTTCCATCTCAAGTGAGCTGCAAAGCCCATGGCATTTGTTACTATGCCTTCACTCTGAATAAAAAAATTGTTTAAATTTTGAATGAATAAATGAATAAATGAAATTGCTTTTGTATTGAAAACATTTACAATTTAGAAATACAGGGATTTTCCCATATTCAGCCCGCCCATCAAGTGATGCTGGTCTTCCATGGGGATTGTGTACACCAAAAACACAGTTGTTTGGTTGGTTAAATTGATTTTGATTTCTGTCCTCATATTCTTGAACATTTGGTTCATGCCCATTATCCCATTTACCGTGAATACAGACATCTTGAGAAATGTTGATCTAGAACCAGGGTCTAATATTTATCAAGGTGTTGGAGGGTTGGAAGGTAGGTTGGGTGCATACAGGAAGTCAATTTGTGTGTCGTTGATTGAAGGCTAGGACATGGCAGATTAGGGAGCTAGTACTGACAGGTGAAACTACACTAGGCGATAACACTAAAGCTGCGTCTGCACTATAGCGAGTTTTTGAGTTAGCGCGCTAGCTCTGATCCGGGTAATTAGCCCGATCAGAACTAGCTCGAGCTAATTTGCAGTGCAGACGCAAACAGTGAGCTAATTCACTGAAATATCTCGAGCTTAACAAGCCCAAGATATCTTGGGCTAGTTTCCAAAATAGTGAGCTAATTCGGGAAATAGCTCACTAACTCGCTCGTATTTGCCGTAGTGCAGATCGCGCTCGCGCTAATTCTGCGACTCGGGCTAATTTATTCATGGCGTTGTGTGGGCGCAGCGGAGCATGACAGCCAGGCCCATACGTACGAGTTTCTTCGCACAACAACCACGTGCTTATGTTCCGAGACTGCGCATGCTCGAGAACTAGACCAAGCTCGGAGTGGGCTAATGCAGCTCCCGCTCGCGCTCTCTCTCTCGGAAAAAGACAAGCTCGAGATTCCAAACTCGCTATAGTGCAGACCAAGATTGTCAATCTCGAGATTAATTGCAAAGATGGCTGATCAGGCTAAAATCTCGAGATCAAGGAAACTCGGGCTAGTGCAGCGCCGGCTTAAGGGACCATGTTAAACGTGTACATACATTTGAGGTGTTATATTTCTTAAATTACCCAAAGACAGCTGCCCAGCATGATACCAAACACACTGTAATCATTTTCACACATGAGTGATTTCACTAATGTTTTATGCTCCACTGCACATCCCGAAATTAGCCCGTAGTGGAGTGAAACAATCGAGAGGTCCCCAACTTTTTAGTAGTACACTGGTACAACTATCCCCTCGATATCCTGCCACTCGTTCTCTAACCGTTAACCTGTTTTTCTAGCTTTTTGCAGTTTGTCTTGTTTGCGGAATTCCCTTCATCCGTTGCCTCTTGCTCTCTTTTTTCAGTCGAAACTCTGCGTTCCCACACTCTTTTTATCCCTTTCCCTCTCCCTTTTTTGTCTCCTCTCTCACCTCCTCCCTCTTATCTCTCATTGATCTCCTCTTCCCTCACTCGCCTCTCTCTCTCTCTCTCTCTCTCTCTCTCTCTCTTTCTCGCTCTTTCTCTCTCTTTCTCTTGCCTCGGCTCTTCTTTCCTCAGCTGCTCTTTCCTCAACCCTCTCATCCTCCAATCCCCTCTTCCCTCTCCCTCTTTCTAATGCACTTTCTCTCAGGTTACCTCTTTTTTCTTCTATTTGCTAGTTTTACTGTTTACTTTGCATCATTTTTTTCGAGGGGGGGGGGGGGGGGGGTCATTTCATTACACTTCCGTTGGGATCATTTCATCACATTAAGTCAATGCTCGGTCTTCTGGTTTCTGAAGATTTAGGCTGAAAAAAAATGATTTTCTGGCTGAACCCTAAAGCCCTGATGGAGGGGCTCGGCCTGAGAGTGGCCGTTAGAATTGGGTAGTTCTGAAGAGGCTTTTGGAGAGGTGCTCCAAGATGGATGTATGTGTAGCAATCAATATGGTGAGTGATGAGAAGGAGGAAGAAGGAGGGAAGGATTTTAGTTCCACTTTCTTATGATGTGGTTGATAGAAAGAGGAATGTAAGGAGAGGAATATAAGGGAGGAAATGGTAAGGAATAGAGAAGAAAGAGAATGATAAGCGGAGAGAAAAAGAGAGGAAAGAAGTTATGAAATCGCCAACAATTTTCCGAAGTTTTAGTGATGTGTAAATCAAACTATTCCAAAATTTGAAAGTAGGGCAAATAGTTTTTATCTGAAAGAAATACAAGGTCATGTAAACGCCTTAGCAAGGCGGAAAAGTGAATCTTGAAAATAGATTTTTTTTTCATGGGGGATGGGTATGAAAAGGAATAAAGCGATAGCTTGCAAGCATCTTATCTTGAGAAAGGATGAAACTTGAAATTTAAGTGCAAGAAAATTCCCTAGTGATCTGATTATGCTTCCATATATTTCTAACTCTTTTAAACTTGACCTTCAAAATGTTTAAATGGAGACATGCATGCCTAACTTGAAGGTCGATACTTTTGTCATGCCGCCATATATGGCATCATGCATCTTTTTATCTACATCCTTCCTGAATGTAATTTCTTTATCCCTTGCGTAATGCTAGTACCATCATCTATATTACCACCACCGCTTTCTTGAGAGCATCTATTCTTCCGCGCATCTTACTATTGAATGAAATAGTCCTCTCTTCTCATTAATTGCCAATTTGCAGTTAGTGATGAAATGCTGAAATGTGTGAGTGAAGTATTATGTCCAACCCCCAGTCCCTTGGGCGAATAAACTTCCCTTTACTGAGTCCAGGTTGTCATCACAATCCTATTTAGGCAGTAGATCTTCCTCTCTCAGATTGTTCCCTCAGATTCAAGGGCATGGTCACATCCAGGCTACCAAGTTTAAAGCTGAGATTAAGGTCTATTCCTCTGGTAAACATGCTGAAAATGTAGTTTCGAAGTTGGTAGATTTTGTTGTATGAGAATTGAAGAGACTAAATGCTTATGACGGTGTTCTTTTATCACAGACTTTTTTTATAATTTTTTTCCTAATAAATTCTGAATATTTATTTAAAGTTTCTTACATAAGAGTGTAAAATACAGTTGCATCGCCTTTTCCTAGTTTTAATTGTTGAAATCAATATTGGGCCTTTTCATGAAAAGCTTTTATGTTCTTTTTTATGATACTGTAAAAACACAATCTTTCTTTCATTTGAAAAAAAACAATACATAGGAAGACTCACTGATTGTGAATCTCCCCTTTAACAGGACAAAGCAGATAATGATGTATAGCGAGAACAGAAATATGGTTGTAAATGGACAGTGGATTTAATATGGTACGAGATTGTAGATGTAAATGCATTTGGACATGACCTCGGCCTTCCATCACAGGTGATTTAAACCAGGAAAGAGATTTAAGGAGATATTATATGGGCCCTGTTACACATGGAGCAACCATTACAAAATTTCATTTGAATATACTGTATGAGCTTTTGGTGTATAAAAATCATTTTGTAGCAGAAAGATACAGTGTTTATGTGTGAACAATTTTATACCTGTATGTGCATTGTCACAATTTTGTATCTGTTTGAACAGATTTTTTATAACAATTTGAGAAAGTGATTTGGATTTAGTGCATTTAAGATACTGATATTATTTACGTTTGTATGCTTGGCCCAAATGTAATGAAAATGGAATTAGGGCAAAAATAATTGCCATCATAGAATCTACTTTTTTCAGCTATTGATGAAATTAATCCTTATCACTTGCATTGTCTGAATGGTAGGTGTAGACAACATGTACTAGTTACCGAGCTTGTCAATTCCTGGTTACAGGTCATGTAACATATCATAGCTGAAGAATAATACATTCAGGATGGTAGGGGTATTACTGTTACTCCCACTGAACATGTACAGTGAATGTGATAGGGACACCAATTCCCACCATAATGAAATATAAATGATATTCAGTCAAGTATGATAATCCTCAACAGTAACAAAAGACTAGACAAGAATGGGATACATTTTCTATTAAAATGGAATTTAAATCAAAGAATTAGAACTGTTAGGTATATTACGATTTGTGCATGAAAGATGAATATATCTTGATGCAAAGCGTAAATTATATTGACATAATTGCAAAGGTAAAGGTACTGGTTAGGTGGAACATCATACAAGATGTTCTGTGTCTTCTCTTTCTCTGATCCTCTTCTTCATATTCTCAATCCTGCCAACACTATGATGCATACAAAAGTATGTCAATGTATCAGAAACAGATATTGAAATAATTACCAGCCGTATCTCCCAAGTGTTGGGTCCATCACATCTCTCCCTCCCCCCTTTAGAATGCCATCTCTTCCCAGTAGAATGCCATCTCTTGGCACCCTTGTAAAATGACACCTTGTCAGCTACCGAGAAGTATGAAAATTTAAGATTCATTCTTGGAGCAGATGATGTGTTAATTTGTCAGCCAAAATAGCACAGGTGTCAAAAGACATCCTTGAGGAACTACATAAGATTGATGATGTAAGTTGAAGTTCTTGTGATGTAATTGGAGTACAATTACCATGGTGTTGAAATGTTGAAGTGATGTAAAGACAACTTGAAATATTACAAAATAATAGCTGGTGTGAACTGAAGTGTTAAGTTAGATCCAGAGCTCAAGTTTCTGCTTGCCTTTGTCAAATCCTGTCACGATAGCTTCCATTTGCAATGAACGATTGTTTTACAAAAAAAATATTTTTATGCAGTGAAAAAATTGTAAATTTTCTGATAATTAACCATTTGTATTTCTTTCTTCTTTTTTCTTTCATGTGCATTTCTTGCTGATGTCATCTTCACTCCCCCATTTTGGTACATTGACTAAATAGGTAAGTTATTGAGATCCTTAAATCATAGACGTCATATTTACCACATCTAAATCAAAAATTTTACACACACTCTTTCTAGTAATGATGCTTTTAAAACTGATGTCTGATTGCGTAGATGTATAATGGTAAAGTGATCCTGGTTTGTTTACATCTGTGGTTAGTTAGCTACTAATGAACAAAGTATCGATGACTGATGGATCTTTCATGAATGATTATTATGATATCATTTAAGAAGCTGCTTCAAAGATCCACCACAAGGTCAACCTCCACAGTCTCTTCCTAATTGTTTGGATTTATCTTACTATTTCAAAATTGGAACAACATTTCTTGATAATGTCAGGGTAAATTATGCTCATTGTATATTTTACCTTCATATGAACTTCACATCTACATCATTTGCATGAAAATGAAAACGATTGCTCTTATCAACTGACATTTTGGTCGTGGCTAAATCTCATTTTAGTCATCCTCTACCTTCTATTCCATCTAGTTGACCTGATAATACAGCATGCAAATGGTGCTATCACCTGCTCACTATTCCATCAATAGACCGATGTTATTGATGTGTAGTCACTCTATTGGGGCATACAGGGGTTTTATCACACCTGATTTCAACTCTGTTATATTGATTTTAATTTTCAACTGCCCCCATACATACCCCGTTGACCAGTTCTTTCATGAACAAAACATGCAAACTTTAGATAGAATTGTTGTGAGGAAAAATATTGTAGAAATTTGTCATGTTATTCAAATGCATAAATGCTAATCACAAATTTGGAATTGAAAAAAAAAATATAATAATAAGTTTATTTTGAACCTAGCATATGTGAATGGTTTAAAAAGCCCATGATATAAAATGTGCATTCATTTCTTCAGGGAAACATTTTAAGGACAAAAGAAAATGGATTCTGGAGAGGAGATTAGCAAGAATGAAACCTTACACATGAACTTAATGGCATTAGTGCAATGTGATAATTAAGGCTTATAGAGTTAGTACCCTACAGCTTTAAACATGCTATCTTGTAAGGCTTCTGTTTTGAGTATGTTTCTAGGTTACATAAGGACATCACTCACGAATGCCCATGATGTGGCAGGCGTTTGAAGGATGGCCTCGTAGCGCGTAAATTGGCCACGTAATGCAAAATCAATTATAACAGTTAGCCCAATTAACCCAGCATGTTATCTCTGTAAGGGTACTATCTAGGGCTCAAGAATGCTTTGTGGTTAGAAGAGCGTGTGAAAGGGAGATGGTCACTCATTTGTAACACCCCACACAATAGATCATTTAAGGGTCTGACGGAATAAAAGGCTTGACAGATTGAAGGAGGAAAGGGGGGGGGGGGTGGAGTAATGAAGTAATGAAAACTGACAGGGAACTTCTATTCCTGCATCTCAAGATGTTTAAAGATTCTTTTAATGCTCAATTACTTTGATCATTGAAGATATCAATGCTGTCTGTGCTTTAAGATAACTAAAAGGTGTTTTCGTTGATGGATTTAGAAATCATCCAGTACAATTGATCATTAAAATCTTGAAATTAATCTCCAGAGCCCACTAAATCTCACGATCATATTGGTACATCAAGCCAATTACCACATGAGCAAACACATATATGGAAACTTATCTAATTTTCGTATCAAACGAAACATGCTTGAAGTAAAATGATATAACTTGCACGAAGGTTTTGTATCTATATTTCAGTATCAATTTCTATATCAATATTTGTATCACCTAAAATGACAGAATGGTACTGTTATGCTTTGAACTGTATTCAAGCCATCAATGATATAAAGCCTATTATAAAGTTGTGATAAAATTAATGTAAATCAGACGCTAGTTGCAGGTGTATGGAGGCTCGCCATCGCTTTGGGCAGCGGAATCGTCCAAGAACAGGACAGATGGGTAGACTCTCAAGGATGCTAATTTATTGGTTCATAAAGCAATAAAGTCCAGAGTGATTAATGCTAACTCTTAAAAGCGTCACCGGCCCCCATTACATCATTTTGTGTGCCCACTTTGAAAGAGCGATTATGGAATATGACTCTATCTTTGGTAGAAGGCAACCACTATCAATCATGGGTGTTGTTGTTCCACAGAGCCCCTCTGTCCAGGTGTATATAGTAGTACATAAATTGTAGTATGTAACACACAAATTTGTAGCAATATCTGCAGACAGAAGATCAGATATGCTCGTTGATTTTTGTTATTATATGTATTATATGTATATTAGGCCGAGAAAGATGTTGTGAATTTAAACAGTTTAAAATAAATGAATGAATAAATGAATAAAGATATCTCAATAAGAATTAGATAAGATTTATAAAACAAATTTTCAATTTAATCTTGCACCTATTTTCAGTATATTCTCTATCTCCCTTCAAAATCATATACCAATATAGTTATTGTTAGTTTTTAATAGTTTGGCAGCTTGTTTTGTCTTCATTGCAAAAGCATGGTGTTGATTCAGCGCCCAGTCAATCCATTTTACAGCACCAGAAAAGTATAAGAACAAAAGTGAATCAGACCCATTATAATGTAACACAGAAACACACTAAAACATATCAATTTAACACTGAAGTACATCACAATTACACCAGTGGAATCAGTTTTATTTGGCACTGGTGTAGCTTTAGCACTCTTCTAGTGTTGCAGAATAAAGGTATGGTATGGCAGTTCAGTCAACACCATAGGTTTTACAATGTACATACACTTTAAACAGTTAACACTTTGTGCTATCTGCATTAGATGTGAAGTTAGTTGGTATTATTCTGATGGAAAGATAAGCACAATACTTCCTGTCTCTCTCATAGAAAGGGTTTCGCCTGATAATGTTTGCCTGCTAAAAATCTGGATTTAGTGTTTTATAAATACAATACCAACAGAAATGAAAATTCACTGGCTTATTCTTTGGCGACAAATTCAACATAATTATACCAATTTGTTAGGGGTGTTGAAATTGATTGGTAAAGGAATTTTTGGCCATACCTAAAGTCATACAAGGGTCCATAGTGATAAAAATTCCATTTTCGGTGTGTATTTAATTCCAAACTCCCTTTCATATTATTAATGTGAGAAAGATATCAAATTATGACATTAGCCAGAGGTTAAGCCCTCCAGTTTTGGGGATGCCCTGCAAACTCCTCTTGGTCATCCAAGAGGCCATATGATGACTAATTCATTCATTCTTATGGGGAGGGGAGGATATATCTTGGTTACGTTACTTGGCCGAGGAGGAGGAGGAGGTGGTGCTGGCTGCGGCCCTTTAAGTGATTCCCATCTTGCACACAGCTGTAAAGGGATCTTCTGCAGCATTAGCCCATGAATAATTAACCATCATCCCCAATTCATCCTTCATTCAAGTGCCCTCAAGAATACCTGATCCATTTATCAACTCATTCTCAAACAAAAATACTCCTTACTGCTATACTGCTGGCCACTTCTCTCTCTCACTCACTCATTCTCTATCTTATTATCTGTCTCTTCCTCTCTCTTGGGCTCTCTCCCTCTCTCATGCTCTTTTATCCTCTATTGCAACAGTGTCTGATCACAGTGACATGTTTTTTTCATCTGTCTCTCCCTAGCATTATCATGTGCCCCTTGCATTCTCCTAACATCTTCCATCTCTGCAATGTTTCCATTCATTTACAGCCCAAACTCCATTTCAAATAATATCTTTGATTTTTATTTTGTCTCAGTATACATCTTTTGTTTTTTTTGTTTTTAACCTTTGTCTTTCTTCCTTTACTATTTCTTTTCCTATCGAGTTATGTACGTGTGAGTACTTACCCTCCATTTAATCCTTCATTTCTCTTTAAAATGGTGGCTCTTTTCTTCTTGTGCTCCTTCTCTCCCAAGCTCTGTCCCTCCCCTCCTCTCTCTTTATCTCCCTCCTCCTCTCATCCTCTCCTCCCTCCCTTCTCCCCACTCTCCTCTCCTGATCTCCCCTTCTCTCTCTCCCTCTCCCACTCATCCTTTCTCTCTCTTTCCTCCTTTCTCTCTCTCCTCTTTCTCTCTCTCCTCTTTCTCTCTCTCTCTCTCTCTCTCTCTCTCCTTATCTCTGTCTCTTGCTCTCCTCCCCCCTCTCCCCCTCTACCCTCTCCCTCTCTCCCTCCTATCCCCTTCTCTTTCCTATCCCCTTCTCTCTCCTCTCCCCTTCTATCTCTCCCTCTCCTCCTCTCTCTTGCTCTCCCTCTCATCTAGTATTCATCCCTATTATAGTCTGAAGCTTCAAGTGGCTTTATGTAGGATTTAGGGATCAACAGAGAACATCTATTGATGCTATTTCATTTGTCATTAAACTGCAAATAAGGCAGAGTCTTTGCCCAAAGGCAGAAGAAGTAGTTGTCATTACGCCAACTTAATACCCCTTCCTGCAGAATTGGAGCAACTTGTTAAAGGTCTCAATTTTCATTTCGGAGAGATTATGCAGATTTGTTCTTTTGATAAATTCATAGACGTGGCCCAGATTAGGAAATAGCTGATTTGTTCAGTTACAAGAGATCAATTTAGATGGGTATCTAGGTTTTTTTTTAATATATATGGTAACGTTATGATTGTTCTTTTTTCTGTCCATCCAAATCGTAGGCCTTGAGATGGTTATGTTCTTTGATTTCTGATGTGTATTAGAGAAGGAATAGGAGGATTTACTAAATGAGGTTTTCTTTTTATGGTATCTCATTTGAGCATTTATCAGTGTAGAGCAACTTTCACCAAAGCCATGTTAATTCAAGGATGTATTAAGTATTTAAGTCTATTGAGTTAAGCCAAACTATTGTGAGGAAATGTCAGTTTCTGTTTTTAATAAAGGAATAGGTTTTGCGATAAGTACATTATAGATCGGAATGTATTAGTTGTTTCACTCTTCTAATTATTTATTGGGTTGAACCTTTCTTTTTCTTATATGAAAAAATATTAAATGCATGATATGGGAAATCTGTGATACAAAAACACACATGTGCTTACGTCTTACAATTATGCTAGAAATACGGCCTCCTTGAATGCTCATAGGAAATGATTAATTTGACGAAGGCCTGTCCCTTAGGTTTGAACGAGAGCACTTGTTAGTCTGTGGTAAAGCTCGAGTACTCTTTGATAATCTATGATGGAGTGATCGCAAAAACCTGTTCAGACGAACAAACTTTCNAGCGACTAACTATATACTTTAATAAATAAGCAATACAAGAGTATGTTGGAGTTGAGTGCACTGGGGCAAGAATACATTACAATAGAGGCATGAACCTTCGGGCGAAACAGTCTGTACGACAATACTTGTAACTTGTTCTGCATAAATATAATATATATATATATATATATATACTTTATTTTTGATATGATTATCAAGCAAATGTAAGTGCTACAAGTATTACAAATACTATTCCTTAGATAATTAAGCAGAGAAAGAATCTGTGTTTCATGTTCATATTTGCAGAATTGCCAACATTCCGGAATATCCATGAGCTGCAAATCAATTTAGGGTTTACTTCCCTCGAGTGAGCTGCAGAGATATGGCTTATGTTACAATGCCTTCCCTCTGAATAAAAAGATTGTTTAGATTTTGAATGAATAAATGAATAAATGAAATTGCTTTTGTATTGAAAACATTTACAATTTAAAAATACAGGGATTTTCCCATATTCAGCCAGCCCATCAAGTGGCGCCGGTCTTCCATGGGGATTGTGTACACTAAAAACACAGTTGTTTGGTTGGTTAAATTGATTTTGATTTCTATCCTCATATTCTTGAACATTTGGTTCATACCCCAATATCCCTTTTACCTGAATATGGGCATCTTGAGAAATGTTGATTTAGAACCAGGGTCTAATATTTATGAAGGTGTTGGAGGGTTGGAAGGTAGGTTGGGTGCACACAGGAAGTCAATTTGTGTGTCGTTGATTGAGGTCTAGGACATGGCAGATTAGGGGGCTGGTCCTGACAGGTGAAACTACACTAAGCAAAAACAGTTAGGGACCATGTAAACTTGTACATAGATTTTTTATTTGAGGTGTTATACTTCTTAAAATAGCCAAAGACAACTGCCCAGCATGATACCAAACACACTGTAATCATTTTCACACATGAGTGATTTCAGTAATGTTTCATGCTCCACTGCACATCCTGAAATTAGCTCGTAGTGGAGTGAAACAATCGAGAGGTCCCCAACTTTTTAGTAGTACACTGGTACAACTATCCCCTCGATATCCTGCCACTCGTTCTCTAACCGTTAACCTGTTTTTCTAGCTTTTTGCAGTTTGTCTTGTTTGCGGAATTCCCTTCATCCGTTGCCTCTTGCTCTCTTTTTTTCAGTCGAAACTCTGCGTTCCCACACTCTTTTTATCCCTTTCCCTCTCCCTTTTTTGTCTCCTCTCTCACCTCCTCCCTCTTATCTCTCATAGATCTCCTCTTCCCTCACTCGCCTCTCTCTCTCTCTCTCTCTCTCTCTCTCTCGCACATGTTTTTCTGTAACAAGATTTTATGAGAAGCCACATAACTTTTCCATTTCTTGACGGATTTAAAGTTCTCCTAGAGAGATAGAAAGGATTTTTTCTGCGCTTTCTGATGGTACTAATTCTAGAAAAAGTGTTTTTTTCNTATCAGTGTAGAGCAACTTTCACCAAAGCCATGTTAATGTAAGGATGTATTAAGTATTTAAGTCTATTGAGTTAAGCCAAACTATTGTGAGGAAATGTCAGTTTCTGTTTTTAATAAAGGAATAGGTTTTGCGATAAGTACATTATAGATCGGAATGTATTAGTTGTTTCACTCTTCTAATTATTTATTGGGTTGAACCTTTCTTTTTCTTATATGAAAAAATATTAAATGCATGATATGGGAAATCTGTGATACAAAAACACACATGTGCTTACGTCTTACAATTATGCTAGAAATACGGCCTCCTTGAATGCTCGTAGGAAATGATTAATTTGACGAAGGCCTGTCCCTTAGGTTTGAACGAGAGCACTTGTTAGTCTGTGGTAAAGCTCGAGTACTCTTTGATAATCTATGATGGAGTGATCGCAAAAACCTGTTCAGACGAACAAACTTTCAAAGTAGATCACTTCATTTTGAATAAGATAAAAAGTATGAATTAGATTTCTGACCAATCATGTGCGGATAAATCAAAAGCACCAACTTTTGTGACGAAGGTTCCACTTTCAATAAGACGACAGATAATACATGGATAATATTGTCTCTTATTTCAACATACTGGTTTGGGCTTATGAGCTGTTATTTTTCCTTTTTGTCGAAAATATAATAGGATTAGAGAGTATGTTGAGCTACACTTCAACCATTTTAGATTTGCTATACTAAGAATATATGTTAATCCACCACCCCTTTTCTGATCTGAAATCCTTAAAGCCCAAGTACAGTTTTGGTAAAGATTAAGAAATGTGAATTTCTGGGATGTTTATCATGACATATAATTCTTATACACATTTTGAGACCATACCATATTTTTTACGAGCCCATTCTTTTGAAAATTTGAATTTGACCGTTGAATCAAATTTAGCGCCCTCTCTTGGTTATAACAAAATTTCTCTTGTTATAGCGCGTATACAAGGTAATTTCCGAGATTTGACAAAAGCATGATAAAAAGAAATACACAAAGATTAAATTCTGAAATTTTCAACCAATTCTGTGCATGAGACGTTGTCCTTTATCAAGAAAGAAAATATCGAATTAGTGTCGGGAGACACAACACTAGAATATTTTGCACATTTTGGGTTTTAACTTTTCCAAAACTTGTTCATTTTCCGCACAATCTTTTGTGCAACATGTTCATGATACTTTGCTTCATTTTATATAGATTTGTAGACAAAACTTGGCGATAAAAATATTCACTTTTACCAAAACTTTACTTGGCCTTTAAATCACATGAATCGCATATGGTCTGAATAAAATATGAGCATTTCATCATAATTCAAGCCGTGGCCAAATCATCGGATGAGTAACATGGCCCGTGACGTGGATCACGTTACTTCCAATACCCACGCATAAGCACACAGGTGATACACATGTTAATAAGAACAACCTGGCTTTAACTCTACACTTACACTTGACTATGCTCCCAAGCGTAAGGGGCTGAGATTGTTACGGAACACGGGACGAGGCAGTCTTTAGGGATCTCGTATTTCAGCGCAATCATCGTAACAGGTTTTGTTAAGGGCAAGGGAAGCAGCCCCTGTTTTTGTTTCAGCTTGCATGTTGTGGTTGAGGGCAACACTATGCATTAATTAGAGGAAAGATTTTGTCATTTTAGGAGGGTAAACGGAGACGGTGTGGTTAGAGGCAAGCTTTTTTAACCTCAATCATGTTGCGTTTCTTGTCATATCGCCATGAGCATTCAAGGTACATGTGCAGGATACTTTCATTAAATAAGCTAAATGTACCATAGAACGCGTATGTGTTATGCCAGCCATTGTTTTCTTGTGCGTCATTCTGCATTCTATCATGTATGTAAGCGTTAAGGTAATACGGTAACCTCTACTTACATCAGACCCTTTCTTTTGACATGAACTTGAAATAGCTCCACTTTCGCTTGCTTGCTACGTCGTAATTCAATACATCGGTCATGTCACACGATCGCTACTCCTTTTCATTTGACGATAATTCTATTTCAAGCATTAGCGGTTGCCACACATGCTTGCAATATGATTAGGCTGTATAGGAGTAAAGAAACGGTGCTTGTTAAGAGAGCTGTATGCTATCATGCGTGAAGCTATGGGAATACTACTATAGAGGCATTAGAACCAAGCGCAGTGACTTGCTGAAAAACCGATCGGGGGCTTGGGAGAGTAATCTCTCTGCACGGACAGGAAAATTGATTTATTTGCAGAGAAACGAGAATGAAATATGATAAGCCATCCTCAGCGTACGTCACTCTCTGTATTATTGGCGATATCAAGTGAGCAATTAGGTGAATAGAACGGAAATACTGCAAATATAGATGTTGAGATTTGAAGATATGAAGTGACCTTTTCAGATTACCGTTGGACTCTATCGAGTAGGAGTTCAACCTCGCCATTTGTACGCCCTACAGTTGATTTAGTTTACGACCCTTTTCTGGCTATTGGATTTGGCGAATTATCCATTTAGTGTTCGCTCATTTAGGTTAAGCTCCCCATTTCTAATTACATCATTAAAGCTTTTAATAACTACGATTATGATTGATCATATTCAGTGATAGCCTCATTTTCTTTTCCACGATTACTTCGTTTTATACATCTTAATACCTCACTTTTCTTTTGACCTAATCAAACGTTTAAATCAAACTAGGTGACACAATTTGTTACCTGATATCGTAATACAAATCCATCATTGTAATTATGACATTGCAGTGTTTATGCACATCAACTGTCTATCTATATGATGAGACAGTTATAGGTACTTGTGTTGAAGTTCAATGATGAGAAAGAATTGTCATTGGTAACCGATGAAAACAGATTCACATGAGTCAGGAGAAATAATATTTGTTGTGTGTAACCACGTTTGTTACATCAGTCCTGTTTGACTTACGAGATGCATTTGAATTTTCCCTCAAATTTCATTGCTATATTCAATTCACTATAATTTTAATTCTTAGTATAACCGTCTATATACACGTAGCTAGATGCACTTGAATGGGGATTTAGTATCAAAGCTCGTACTTTGGATAAGGTAATGGAAGGGGGTTGGAATTAAGTCAAGACCAGAACCACATCAAGGTCAGGTTTAGTCATTGTACGAGGGGAGGCACTTAGATTCTAATTAATACCAACTTCAGTATTACAGGTGTGCATATTTACATTTGTTAAAGGCAATCATCTGAAGGACATTTGTTCATGTGCAAACCCAGTATTTTTCCCCCATGTGAACGAGCAACACGATTCCTCCAGCTGACTAAATTCTAGGTCAATGATGAGGATGGTTTGGGTCTCTTGTGGGTTGGGTTTGGGCATGTGTGAGTGATAGAGATGACCTCATAATGGTGGAGGATGGGGAGAGGCATAGATGATGCCATCCTAATGACACACCTGTAGGAAACTAGTCTATTTATTCAGACACATCACATTAAGAAAGAGGATGGGGAGAGGCATAGATGATGCCATCCTAATGATACACCTGTAGGAAACTAGTCTATTTATTCAGACACATCATATTAAGAAAGAGGATGGGGAGAGGCATCGATGATGCCATCCTAATGATAGACCTGTAGGAAACTTGTCTACTTATTCAGACAAATCATATTAAAAACAAGGATGGGGAGAGGTATAGATGATGCCATCCTTATGACACACCTGTAGGAAACTAGTCTACAACTCCAGACACATTGCGATGCATCTCTAGGGTTGCTCCTGTGATGAGGATGGTTGTGGTCTCCTGAGGGTTGGGTTTTGATGAGTGATAGAGATGACCTCACAATGGTGGAGGATGGGGAGAGGCATAGATGATGCCATCCTAATGACACACCTGTAGGAAACTAGTCTACTTATTCAGACACATAATATAAAGAAAGAGGATGGGGAGAGGCATAGATGATGCCATCCTAATGACACACCTGTAGGAAACTAGTCTTCAACTCCAGACACATTGCGATGCATCTCTAGGGTTGCTCCCGTGATTAGGATGGTTGTGATCTCCTGTGGGTTGGGTTTTGGTGTGTGAGTGATAGGGATGACCTCATAATGTGAGAGGATGGGGGAGAGGCATAGATGATGCCATCCTAATGACACACCTGTAGGAAACTAGTCTTCAAATCCAGACACATCATATAAAGAAAGAGGATGGGGAGAGGCATAGATGATGCCATCCTAATGACACACCTGTAGGAAACTAGTCTTCAAATCCAGACACATCATATAAAGAAAGAGGATGGGGAGAGGCATAGATGATGCCATCCTAATGACACACCTGTAGGAAACTAGTCTGCCTATTCAGACACATCATATAAAGAAAGAGGATGGGGAGAGGCATAGATGATGCCATCCTAATGATACACCTGTAAGAAACTAGTCTGCATATTCAGACACATCAGATCAAGAAAGAGGATGGGGATAGGTATTTTATGTATATCATTAAACATTAAACATTTAAAATTCAATTTACTTGAAACCGTATGGATGACAGCAAATTGATATGGATCACTTATGATGAATCATGATCAACATTATGCTCAACAGACAAAATCAGGCTGCACAAAAGGCAGCTACCAATAAGAGCTCCGCACAGTTCACTTTACAAAAGTAATTTCTGCCCTAAGGATTATCTTCTTCAGTGAAGAATAGGGGGGGGGGCTATCAAGAAAAAAAGAAAATCAGATACAAGTTGTAGATGAGAGTACAGGTGAGCTGCAAACCAATCTGGGTTTCTTCTTTCTCAAGTGTTCCATGAAGATGCCTCACCTAGTCAAACACAGGCATGGCCTGCGAGAGATATACCCTCACCGGTAGAAATAAAGAATAAAGAACACGAGATGGAGAGAGAAGAAGAAGTGTGTGCAACCACCCCTGGGCTAAACCGACTGAAAATAATCAGTTCCGATGTGCAAAGATGAAAAGTGCCTCGTCGGGGGGAAGGGTATTGCGGCAGCCTCAATGGCGGGATGTCCGTCAATCACGATTTCTCTTGCTCCGAGGAATTCTGTTACTATTAATGAAATTTTCCATTCTGCCGGCATGGCATGTTCATCGTTGTGGGTTAACCAATGTAGTAAATAATAAAGCATATCACTTTCTTCGACTTGCCCACAGCTACACGTCCTTTATTGCTTAGTCATGAAGATCACCTTCTTTTCTCCTTTTCTTGTTCTAATTTGTATTGATACTTGTACTTTGCATGGTTTGAATGTTCGGTCCCTTATGATAGAAATTGATTACGAAGAAGAGACTGGTGACCAACACCTTTTTTGCTACATTCTGAGCAGCATTTTAATGCTCATACCTTCTGAAAAATTGACAGGTTTATAACTCTTACATCATTAAAATTCTACCATGTTCTTCATTATATGGTACCATCTCATTTATTTTGCTGCTTGTAGCCAATATCAATTTGGAAAAACAAGTTTAAATATTCCTCAAAAAATGTCAGCTTATTTAATGAGGATTATGATAGTATTAATAAACTGGCCTTTATATAGCATGCACGCAAGTGAACTGCTCTATGTGGTTCGCCTTATCTAGCAACTCCTAAGCTCAAAGTCAGAGTTATTTTGTAAACAAATCATTATAATCTAACAATGTTTTCCTTTTCTTCCCTCTCTTCTCTTTTATGTGCTGTTCTCGCTGCCTTGACTTGCCCATCTCTCAAATGCGTGTCTGAAACGACAGGTAAGCCAATTCTAATATTCAAATTTTGTGAGAAACACAAATGTGATGATGACATTTAGGAATGGAATTCAGTCACCAAATATTAGATTCCGTACAGGGAAATCAGCATGATGTGCAAACAGAGAACCCTCATTTTATGTTCTCTCACTCCAGAGAAACATCAAATCATTCTTTATATTCTTTATAAAAAAGAACAAATTCAAGAAACCTTCCATTTCTTCTTCCTCTTGATTCCAATCATTTCTATGTTTTTGTCATCTGAAATGTCTTAGAGAGCATTGGGTCAAATCAACAATTTAAGCTTGGTATGTTTACCATGTCTACACAAACAGACACTCCCACCTTTTGACTATTGACATGTCTATGCTTGAAGAAAGGGTAGAAAAGATGAGAAATTACATGTGAACATTAATTTGTCACCTTATTTCACTGCAGAAGGAGAAATACTACATAAAACTTCCAGATGATGCACCTAACATAGATGATATTAAACCAAGTTGTTACCCCAAATATCAGAATTCATGTCCATCGGGCAATTTTTCACAACATTCCTATTAGAGGAAAACTGTACTTTTCAAATGGTATTTGAAAATGTAAATTTGTCAGTGAAACATTGAAAGCATATTTACTATGCATTGTAAGTGATATTATTTCATACCATAGTTACATTATCTTGCTTTCTTCTTTAAAAACATGAGCTACAAATCTCAAACATAAAATTCTTCCATGTACTCATCACACCAGAAATGTGATGTACATGACAGCCTTCATTAGAAGTGGATTATTATTCAAGCACTGAAAAGAAAATACTTATCCTAATTTTAGAAAGTGCGTGCATCTGCAAGTCAGCAAAACATTTGATCTTGACTTTTGATGAAATTGGCCTTTAGAAGACATTGAAATTATTCAGAATGAGGAGAGAGCTGTTTCCCTATAAGTAACGGACACGGAAAGGTCAGGAATAGTCAGAATGATGGAAGCTAATGAAATAAAGGGAATGGAGGATGAAAGGGATGCAGGCCTGTGTTTGCTGCTGATGGAGCTTGTGAACGTTTCCTTTGCTCTTATCTTGCTTTTATAGATGCAGCCTGATGCAGGCGTGATGTGCAATGCATGATGGTCTATGATAGACTGTGCCGTTGTACTTTATCATGGTAATCTAAACTTCCTGCGAAATTGTTACCCAGTCTCACAGGTATACCCTGGAATAGAGAGAGATGCGCAAAATGGAAGGCAAATAACATGAATGATTCTTCAGATTTTGAGAATCTCAATTTGAAAGTCTTGCACCATCGTCTCGGACATCTCATATTGTAAGTGTCCATGGAGGTATGTCTTTTTTCTCAGAGGATGAATGAATTTTGGAGGCCACAGTGGTTTTATTCTTACAGTACTTCCATGTCAACTCTACTGTGACTATGTCTATTTCAAGAAGTAATTGTAGGTTGGAAAAAAATTATCAAAGAATATAATAGGATTATTTTTAAAAAATGTGACATTTTCGTGTGTCAGTTTGGTTTTACCATTTCCCGTGGTGTTACATCATCAGTTCTGGTTTCAGTGAGGTGGGAAGGCCTACATCTTTCTGGTTGCTGCATGCTGTCTAGGCGGTCGAGTTAGATTGGCATTTGAACAACATATGGTTGACCGTTGAGCGAAATATCTAGGTTGAGAATTTAAATTAGGTGTGTTGTTATTTGCTTCAATTGGGAGCAGTTGATGGCAGAAACATAGGGGTATGGAGTGAGCCTCACGTAAGGTCGTTCGGCAGAGTTTTGTTGCATCTCTTGATTGATTGGAAGTGTCTCATGTTATTTCTCACCTAGACGATCATGTGACCTTACTTTGTCGATCAGGTGACTCTGTGCCCTCATTTCTAGTATCTATCCCATCATAACCTCAATTGTTAGAAATGATTAGGTGTGGTGAGGTGAATCAGTAAACCTGGGTGAGCTGTGGCTTGTAACCAAAGTTGGTATTTATTGAAATTAAAAAATGTGGTATGGATGACGGACAGGAAATTATTTCTGAAATAAACTTTTGTGATGTATTAGTCAATTGGTAGGATTGGCCCACCCTTCACCGTTTGTTGAGTTGAAGGTATTTTTGTGCCCCTGTATTTAGGCCCACATCCTCATCGTCACGTGAGTGGAATATTTCCTGCTCGCTTGCCACCGATACTCCACAGGCCTCCTTTTTCATATTTGAAGTGAACAAATATGTGTGTTTGTCCCTCGTAATGTGATACCCGGTAAAGTGCGCGTGCCCAGTAGCACCAAATTGATTCTGTCCGTGGGTAGCAAAATTAATGCAGTATGTTAGCTATATACATGGATACGGTGTCAGGGCCTACGGAAATGTCACTATGTGGGACTAGACAGAACATTGCAGGCTGCCCTTCTGGGAAGTAACTCAAGACCAATTATATTCGAGTGAATACAATCCCAGCAACATGCTTTAGGTCAAAGGTTAGTCTGAGAACATTACCAAGAATCTTGAGTTTCCATGGTTACAATGGCATGTTTTTGCAAATTTCCAGGCTGTCATCTTCATCCCTGTGCTTACGAATGACAGTAATAGGAATAAATATCCTATTTGATAGACAGGTGATGTAATAAAGGGCAGTCAGATCGCATTGAATTTCACTAAATTTGGTCTCATCATATGCAGTGATGCATTATTTTGCTCTAAATCCTCTTTTTTGCATTTTACAAAATTGATGATAAAAGTAAGAAACTGACGCAACATTTTGGGGGGTATTGATGCCGAAATAAAAATGGTATTTTCACAGTACAGAGACCTTTTAATGGTAAATTACTATAATTTAATTTTATTGGTAACCATCGGACCCATGGAGTTGAGACGTTTTGTGTCTCCAACAGTTTGAAATGAAACTTCCATTGTGGATCAATATAAACCCCTTATGAGGAACTTTCAATAACTTCCCCCCTCTTCAGATTTTTTAATGAAACAATCTGATATCTCTTGAATCCAATATGGCTGCCCTGCATCTGAATTCATGGCCGAATATATCCCATCGTTTGTGAAATCCAAAATCAAAATCCGGTTGCATTCTGAATACCAGAATCATTCAATATGTCTGCAATATGAGAGTTTGGATTGGTATTGCAGTGTATTTATTTGGATTGGATAGAGGGGGTCTTAACTTGGCCGATGACAAGGAAGCGGTTTGTATAACATGTGCATCTCGTTTGCCATGAACGAAGCACATGTGTTTTCCTCCATAGTCATTATGAAAACAATGTCAAAGGTCAATGCCAAGGTAATCATTTCCCACTGAGGAAAGATGCGCCATCCTGGTTTTGAAGAGAAAGATTATGAGATTCAACTGATTGGGTGAAAAGAAAACAATTTATTGGAACAATTACTCCATTACATTTCAAACAGTTTGCATTTTCAGCCTCATAAGGAATGCATATATACAAAATCGTCATTGGTTCAGGGGTGGAATTTTCCCATTAAAAATGTATTTAATGATATGAAATCAAATATATGTGACTTCATAGTCAATGAGTTAAAAACAATCCTAAATATATTCATTCCAAAAAAAAATCATCTGAATTTTGTTATTTCCTTGATATCTTGTTGGTTTGGTGATTTAACCACATTTATAATCCTTAATATTTGTTTATTTCCGGTTTAGACGTTTAAATTATCCTTTTATTGTTCCTCCTCCCATGAGCAATTTCCCAAATTGCTTTTTGAATGGATGAGGCATGAATTGAATTGTTTATTTGCTTGGGGGATTTGCGGAGAGAGAATGAAATGAATTGGATGATTAAGCAAAATATTATACCATCACGGAAATATATGATGATTAACTTCCTAAATGGAAACATAAAATTTGATTTGAATTTAAACAGAGGTCATATATATGGTCATTTCTGTATATCTTTAGATCACTAGTCCTACAAACTATTCATTAAAAATATGAAGAAAACTAGAGCTTGCCTGGTGAAGTAAACATTAAAAAAAGATTTGCCTTGAAAGATAAATCTGCACCACACGATGCAACCTCAAATCGTTTTGAACAGAAAAATATATTCAGTTCTTACTGCAGAAGTGTATTTTTAGCTGTAAAATAAAACTAAATGTGAACAGGGGTTGCACTGAATGAATTGAAATAAAGGAGCAGATAAAAGGAGATTAGAATGAGATTATGAAGAGATATGGACTTTAGCTGAAGAATGATGAAGAGAAATGAAATGATAAATGATAAAGGATAACCTTTCTCAACGGAGGCCACGATGGATAGAGATATGAGAAGATAAGTAATACCTGATGGATTTTATACCGCACTTTTCTTGTAGTTAATGAAATTTGATTATGCATCTCATGGAAACTTACCAAGCCTTTACAAGACAGGAATTTCTCACCAGCCCCCTCCCATTTAGTAACCCCAAATTCTAATATTGTGAAATTATATTTGGTTCTTTTTTTCCTGATGCTTTTAGCTGTTTTCTCTCTTTTCTGTCTCTCATGTCAGTTAGAAGGGAGTAACAAATATGCTGAGTGATTTTGACACGGAGGCTTATGCCTGATATCCCTATGGACTATTGCATTATGCATAGGATATTGTTCCATCATGCTTGCTTTCTCGTTACTGTTGAAGACCTTGACCTTGGAATAAAACTAGATGTGAGTGGGAGAAACCTTCATTTGTTAAGATGTTACGAGATGGCCGCAGCAAATGAAATAATCCATGCCCTTTATGGTAAATATGGAAATTTCAAAATAGAAATGTCACGCAGAACTTTATTGAGAATATGTTGTGCCCCATGTATTCAAATGTATGTGTGCTGGACACTTCATTCCTCAAGATCTTGCTACACCTCTTAATTATTTCCCTTAAAGTTTTAAGTGTTTACTACCCTTTTCTGTAACATTTTTATAACTGAAATGAAAATGGAGTGCATCCTACCGCCTCCTGGGGTAAACTGATTAATCAGAGGCATAGGCAACAATATCCATTCATAATCGTATTACACAAGCAACTTTATGTAATATATAACTCGATTTAGAAATTATAAGATTTTAATGAAATTGCTTTACGATGACAGCTTCTTCCTATCATCCAATTAAAAAGAAGAAGCAAAGGTTTTATTTAATTATTAGATTATTAGATTAATTACAACTCTTCCATATAAGTGTGGTTTTAATGCCACGCCCACAAATTCCTAGAGTTGAGAATAGTGTCCTTTTCTATATTTTTTTTTTTTTTATTTCTGCTGTTAATTGTTCCTTTTTGAGAGCAAAATATAAAATTGGGTTGTAAGAAGCCATGCCACTCTGCAATCGCGCTGCTCTTTTATTTACCTAATTCATGTGACCGTATTGATGTGACAAAGACTTATGTTACGTGTAAAAGCTACTCCGTGTGTGTCATACGAGGGATATTCATGAAAATGCTGTTGTTAGAATTTGGCTTGTTTGTTCAATGTTGTTAGAGTAGAGGGCGGTGTTTGTGTTGGCCAATCTGAGCGTGGCATTCATAACCCCTCTGGGCGTTTCTTACTGCTCTGGAAACAAGGTCAAGGGAATGCTCAAAATAAAGGTGTCAGTTTTTTTGTTCGCAGGTCTTTATTTACGTTAGGAATAGGTGAGGGGAATGCCGTTATTCTCATGCCTCATGTTATGTGGGCTATCCTTGTACCAATGGAGATACACGTATGTGTGTTGAAGTCTGAAACAGGCAGCATATTCATCACATAACAGAGTAATTGATGAAAGCTGATTCTGAATAATGAAAAAAACCTTTCAACTGTTATTTAATGCTAGATTAATGCAAAGTTGCTAACCATTCCAGAATATGCATGAGGTCTATTTTCATATGAATCAAAGACTTTCATCAGAGGTGAATGGCAGAGATCTCTGTTATTGTCATGTTTTCATTCATTTTTCTCCAGCAGCTGTGTTTTTCACATTCTACTTATGACATCATACATATTCCAGTATGTTTAGCTTATTCTGCAAATAATTGCAAATGGCTGGATTTACCCAATTTTTTAACTTAGTTGCAGGAGTGTAGGTGGGTTGTGTCTTTAGCAATTCCTTGGAATGAGTACAGGAATGTAGATCAATATCATCCATTCTTCTTTTTTCTAATTTCATCGGCCCTCCATTGGCCCTTCTCTCCATCATCCACATCATCATCATCACCTTTTCTTCTGAGCTATAAAAGACAAGGAGTGGAGGGGAAAGTGGTTTCAGAATTAAACAGCTGCCTGTACGAGTCCCAACGGCAATGCTTCTGAATTAGTTCACGCCAAATGCCTGCACTTTCTTATCCAACGTAGAAAAGGAAATACAAGTTAAAGAGGAAATAAGATGAGGGAATAAAGTGCAGTTTGGAGAAGATGGAGGAAGGTGGAAGATGAAAGAAGGAGAAAGGATTGATGAGGTAAAGATGAGGGCTGGTGGGAATAGAATAGGAATAGACTGTGAATGGAAGCTATGGTTGCTATGTAGCATGGGGAGTAATTCTCAGAGTATCCCAAGTTGACATAGCGATGAAACATGAAGCGCAATTACTCTGATGAGGTCAGTTTGGATTCACCGTCTTCCCGATCCAGCACAAGAGAGAGACCGAATCTCCCGTATTACCTGACTCCCCATGCTGGCCGCTCGCTCGGATGGCAAAGCAAAAGAGGCCCCAGATCGGATGAACTCCCTAGAGTGAAATATTGCCAATTTGTCAATTGCTGTTACGGGGGTCAAAATTATGACTGGATCGATCCGAATTGGGAGCCACTACCATGTAAATAGGGGAAGGCTTGAGGCAAGTGGGTAGTGTTTCTTCTAGGGAAATCATCTTGTATACCAAGTGCTTTGATAAAAACGTGAAAGCACTTTTTGTATTTTTTTCCTCAAAATCATCGGCTTAGATATCACACCATGTTGAAAGAATCTTGCGGTGTAATATATTACATCAATGCAACTTCTATTTCCAATTTTTAATTGATAGTCAGTGACATTAAAAATTGCATATCACTTCCTTTTCAATTTTTTGTTACTCTTATTTAATCGCAATAAAGCTCGCATATTCTTTAAATGTTCACATTTTCTATCTGAAAAGTGATAAATACATTTATCATACAATAATATGATATGAAATGATATATACTTTGATGTATGGCAGTATACATCTACCACATCTATAGATTTATAATACAGAGTTCCATAGAGGGTATTGATCTTGGGTCATTTCTCCTTCATCTCTCTTTCATACTTTCCACCTGCTTCAATTCATTTACACCACGGGGGTTACATCAGCTTATGATAAGCATTGTTCAAAAGATTCTTAGTCATATTTCTAGCAGAATAACATTATTTTGCATCAGCTTATGGAAAATTTAGTAGTTATGATAAATAATTAATTAAATAGTCATAAATATTATGAGTCTTTCAGAAGTAAGTCTTTATATTTGTTTTTTATTGAGTACATTGCTTCTATGGCTCCCTCCAAATCCATGATGATAACCATTTTAATATTCCATTGATATCAATAAGAAATTATTATTGTTTTAAATCATAAATTGTTATGCCAAAGCCAAATTTCAATGATACATAATCCTTGCCTTTTGCATCATACGATAGCCAGTTCCAGCCATCTTTTATACGTGACAAAACAGAGGCGTGCTGATCAATACGCGTGATTATGAGCAGAGGGAGAGCTCCGCGGGAAATAGATGATCAAATAAAGAGCGGAATATATTGTATTACTGAAATGTCCTGTGGTCAGGCCTAATGCCAATTCAAATCTAACTATGCACCTGCATGTATGACTCAAAATTTGATTATTTGCTAAATAACGGGGCTTTTGGAGTGTTAATCTAGTGGACTGGAAAGCGCAGTGTGTTTCACTCGATTGGCCGTGGAAGTAGCTGTTTGTTTGGTTGATTATGCTACAGTGGTGTGGGATGAATCGTTCTTTCTTTCTTTCTGTTTTTTAGATCGTGGATGATTATCCCCTTTCTACTACATTAGTGTTCTTTTGCGGGTTGGAGAGATGGGGTAGTAATTAACATGAGAAAGTGGCTGTCATGGATAAGAGATGTTACCATGGCAACATGTTTTGGTCTCTTGTATTGTGTGAAATTGCATTTGTGTTGTAGCCCAGCAAATTATTTGTGTCAATTGTGAGTTGGGGAAACCGCTGACCTGAAGATGGAAAGGTTCGTGCGGTTTTCTGCGGCTGCTATTTTGCATGCATGGATGATTGTAAGCATGGCCGCACAAACTCTGATAAACAGGAGGATTTTGATGCCCCTTCTTTTCCCTCATCTCCTATTCTCTCGTCATCTTCAATTCTCCCCTTGACTCTCTTCATCTCTCATCTTCCCCGTTCTCTCTCTCTCACTTACATCACCCCATCCTCTTCCCCTCTCTCTCCCACTCTCTTTGTCCTCTCGACTCTATCCTTTGAAGTACTCCCTTTCAACTTCTTTTGCATATTCCCTTACTTTTTTCCATTCTATATCCTTCTTTATCTCATTTTCTTCTTGCAAGACATTATACATGGTGTCAAACAAGTTATTCAAATTGGTGGATGAAGAAGATTTTCACAAAGGAAAAGAAAAGGCCTGCATGTTCAGATATTGTAAAGGCAAGAATACCGGGGATTTCAAGGCATAAGAAATATGGAGCCTGTAAGATCCAGTGATTTTTTTTTTTAATTTTGTGAATAATGAAGTATGAGATTGTGTGGGTGAGGTAGGGGGATAAATGTGAGAGAGATTTATGTTAGGAAAGGCAACAACTGAGTCGTGTTGTAGTGACATATTTGACTTGAATGTGTCTACTGAGCAGAATAATGGAACACAAAGTATGTTTATATTCATCAAGTTAAGGCAAATCTATAATTATTTTCTTGTGTCATGAAGTACTTGAAATTTTCATAATGGGTGGTTTTCTAAATACTTTTAAAATTCTGCTGGTAATTGTTAAATGAAGCAAAATACGAAATCTGGAAACTGACTGGCACCCAACAAAGTTGGAGCAACTTCAAAGAGAAAAGACGAATCAGATTCTAAATTGACGAGAGATTTGTGTTAGAGAAATGGGGAGAAAGTAAAGATGGCGTATAGAGATAGATGAGTCGTAGAAATAAATAAAGTTAGATTAGAAGATTACAATGAGAAAGAAAGGAAGAGTGATGTTGAGGATGGTTTTGAACTTGGAGAGGGAAGGAAGGAATGAATTGACCTTGACCAAGCATGCATTCTGATTGGCTAGTTGGGTTAGCACACTGCACTCCGATGCCATTGACTCAGTGTGCACTTTGTAGGAGGCCTCCAACCAGGGGGACTTATGGACATAGCTTAGTCTTGACGCACAGACGTATTCCAGTTGAAATGACTACAATAGTGATTAAGATATCAAATTAGTTGAACAATACCCATGAGCATTTTACTAAAGCTACTTATTGATGAAATATTTGTAGCATATTGATATACTTCCCTCAAAACAGGCATGTAGGAATTTAAAAAAAAGTTAATTGTGGTCTGTATTTGTAGACTAGGCATATGGAGGGTATTTCCTCGCTATCCATATCAAAAGATTCCTGACAAATATTGGCCATATTGCCTGCTGTCTACTATTGAATCATAATAACGATAAAGCAAGAGTTATTTACCCTTCCTCTCGATGGGGAGAGGCTTTATTAAATTGCCAGTGCGTTTCAATGCCTGACCCACTTTGCGCTCATTTTCCATGTCAAGATTCGTCCATATTTCATTGAATTTGTTTTTCCTGGCTATTTGTAGCATACAAGCATCATAGCATGACCTGAAATTGAATATGAAGGTTGATCGTCATGTAACAAATGTATTTCATCTTTATTACTCAACTCTCAAGCCTGAATTATTTGGAATTGTACCCTTTCATCTTGAGGAAATCTTTAGAATGTTTGTTTTGTTAGGCAATATAATTGGCTGTCATTAGCAGTCCCCTGTGTTTACGAAATTGGTGCAATTATTTTTTTCCAAGGAAAATTAGCGAGATCTAACGGCATATTTTGTATTACTGATGGTATTGTGAAATTATGTAGCATGGATGGGGAAAGGGAGCATAGCTCTTAATTCAATGTTCTCCAGAGATGATATTTGATACACTAATTCTGAGCCCTAATCTCTAGCTCATTCCTTAGTCATGAACAAAAAAGATGGAATTACACTCCATGTTAAAGGTAAAAATTGAATTACAGACATGAACACTTATTTTGCAAATGAGATCAAATCTCTAGAATTTTATAGAATTTACAATAAAGTGATAAAATAGAATATTTTAAAGTTATGCGTGTGTTTTGATAGCACTAAAGGGCTAGCGAATCCAAGGATGGTATTGCATACTCTCGCCTTCTGTTGAGCGATTAACATTATTTTCGGTGCATGAAAATTGAATGTGATATAATACAGACTCAGGAGTTTATGTGATTGAATTCAGTTTAATGATTAAGTTTTCGTCATAAACAATAAAGAGACACATGCTTTTGACCACTATATATCTAACAATTGTGGTAAAGGAAGGGTGGTTTTAAACTGGTAAAACCTTCACCTTTTAAAGACTGTTTGCTTCTTGAGCAGGTAATCACCTTATTTGTATTGAAGGAGCCTGGTAGATTGGTTTCCAGGTAGGAAACAGCGTGAGTGGTTTTAATAAGTGAGTGCATCGTTGACCAGCTCCATAAGATGTGACAGGAGAGTTGGAGAGAGGGAGGAGAGATGGGAGAGAGTGATGAGGAGGAGGAGGGAAAGGGGAGAACGAAATAAGAAGATGGAGATGATGAAGGAAGCGAGTGGTATAGAGGAATTAAGTACAGCATTGACCAGCTCCGTAAGATGTGACAGGAGAGTTGGAGAGAGGGAGGAGAGATAGGAGAGAGTGATGAGGAGGGGGGGGGGGGAATGGGGAGATATAAATAGGAAGATGGAGATAATGAGGGAAGTGAGTGCAGCATTGACCAGCCCCATAAGATGTAACAGGAGAGGTGGAGAGAGGGAGGAAAGGTTAGAGAGAGGAGGAGGATGAGGAAGGAAAGGGGGAGAAAGAAATAAGAAGATAGAGATGATGACGATAGTGAATGGTGGAGGGGAAGTGAGTGCATCTTTGACCATCCTCATAAGATGTGACAGGAGAGTTGAAGAGAGGGAGGAGAGATGGGAGAGAGGGAGGAGGAGGAGGGAAAGGGTGAGAGAAAAATAGGAAGATGCAGAACATTAGGGTTGTGAATCGTATAAGGGAAGTGAGTACATTGCTGACCAGCCCCATAAGATGTCATACACGAGATGAAGAGAGACATAGTGAGTGGGAGGGGGGAGGCAGATGGAGAGAGAAGCAGATGAGGAGGGTGGATGTATTTGGAAGCAGAGATAGAGAGAGAGATGAAGATGGGGGATATGGTTGTTGAAATTGAGGGAGTGTATCATTGACCAGGCCCATAAATGTTACAGGACAGATTGAGATGAAAATGGGAAGAGGGAGGTGGAGGAGGGAAAGAATGAAACAGAAATTATGATATGTAGATTTTTATGGCAATGGGAGGGACGTTAAAATTAACTGCATCATCGACCATACCTGTTAGAAATATAAGACAGTGGGAGAGAGAGAGAGATAGAGAGCAAGAGGAAAAAAGGAGAAGATGAGAGAAGGAAATGAGGTTAGCAGAAAAGGAAGGTGATATCTTAGACGAGTGGTTTGACTTTCCACTTTTCGATGAGTAAAAATGTAAAAAGTGCATTCCAGAAATCATACAGAATTAATTTGCTGAAGAGTTACTCTGTAGGAACTTACTTTGAACAAGTGTCCTAGCAATATTTGATTGACATGCAATGGCATTATCAAAAAATAATAATGGCCAATTATAAAGAGACAAATCCCATGAAGTAGGATGGATGAAAAAAACAAAACAAGTGGATTATAAAGAAAGATCAGGGACATCAAGATTAAAAGAAAATACAGCTCAGAACTTGACATTTCCCCATTCTGGTTGCCATTTTGTAATTGATGTATACTTTCTGAGACGAGGCTTTCTGATTGTAGATGGTGAGAATAAATCGCTAACTACTTCTAAAGACATGAAACCGGAGATGAATTATGAAGAAAAATGGGACGAAGCGAAAATAAATCATTTCCAAGCCCCTTATTATTGGATAGCAGCAGACGAGATTAGAGGGATGGTTAGAAGATTCTGGGAATCTTTGGACAAGATAGCGGTAAGGATTGATCGATCGCCATGCATCATCCTTGCATCACTAAGCTTGTAGGTTTCATGCTCCAATAACCATGGCAACTGTATTATACCCTTCATCAGGTTTTCTCAAGCCTACATATCTTATGTAAGCATAGGCCTGCTTCCACCCCCTTCCTACCCCTTACCCCAAAATGTCAGTTCCTGAAAGGAGATGAGTTTAGGAGAGCGAAATCATCAGCTTTCTCTTCATCTAGAACTTCAGTTGTCCATAATGGTGGAAGAAACCATAATTAGGTCACATAATCTAAAGTGACCTTCTCGCAGGGGATAGTTGGTGAAAGCAAATTAGAAGATATTTAAGGACTGCAATTCATATTATAAATCTGGATTTCAAGGATATGTATTTTTTGACAGCTTACACAAAGTTCTGATACTGAGTTCCTGATCGGCCCCATTTTAGGTTTTGTCTGATTTTTAAAAGGAAGAATGTGGTATCTCACTGAGAATAATAATTTGCTTTAGTGCAAGCTATTATTAGATATCATATTTTAAGCTCTCTGGTTTGCACTTTCTCCCATTTTGATGCTACTGACAACCGTTATGAATGCAAACTAATTGATTGCGACATGATAATGCCTCATTATTCGCACAATATGTTATGAAAGCTAATTAGTAGAGATGAAATCCCATGTCCTTTCCCTTCCTCATATTGTACGGGTCTAATTGGCATCGCTGATTTACAAGTCTGTTTGTACCTTATGAATCATATCTGGTATAATCCATTGTGATTATGTTCCTGTCATTGTCGTTTCAACGTGCTATAAAACATAGGCTGTTGTATGGTGGTTATGTACCTGGCTGCCCAATCGATGGTTGGGTATGTTAGGCTTTTGATGAGTGGCTTGGAAGCTATTTTAAGCGCTGAGCTGTGGCATTTTAGATTGAAAATTATTCAAAGTTCATTGTTAATACAGGAGCGTCTTTCTTGGAAAATATTCCAAATGGTGTAATATGATGTTGGGGACTTTTGGAATATATGGCTGGGATTGTGAATTTTCTTTAGGTAAAGGTGATAAGGAGCTATATTTTTATAGAATCCAAAAGTGTTTGATTAATAATAATGATAATTAGATAATTTATATAGCGCAGTCAATATATGGATATACACATACTACTATTAGGAGAAATTTGATATGGAAATGTAATTGACAAACCTTTTCCATGATTCTTTTAGAAAAAATTTAATTTTGACATATACATTATTAAATTTAAGAAGTCCAATTTAAGCATAGTTGGCTGCATTGCATAAATTCATAAACAAATCTGCATATTTGGTGTGTTTATTGCTTCTAGATTACGAATGAAGTTGTTTCTTCACTGGTCATTTAAAAATACAATCCCGCTACATACAATACCCCTTGACTCGGAGATGAACCCACTCATTTTTCATCCAGTATTTATTTATCGTGACAAAATGTCTTACAGGACATTAGTTTGATTTACGGCAATGAATTACTCCCACTATCTGTCTACATCGGACAAATTAGTACGCTGCTACGGAACTCGGAAGCATTGTAGATGTTTTTAAATGCAGGAGATATAACGTGGCAAATGCGTGTGCCCCAATTTGTATTCCATAGCAGAGAGGTTTAGTATTGGGAGTAGAGCAATGCACTTGTCGTTGCAGACGTTACGTCTCCACTGAGGGCAACAGAGAGGGGAATAGAGCGCGCTTGGGACGGTTATACCTTTTCTGACCCCCTCTTTTCATCAAGTAAGAAGAATGACCACTCAGCATGGTCAAGTGATCTATGTGTAAACAGAAGGTCAATTTTTCTCTCTCGTTTCGAGATTCTACACCTTCTTATGGCATCATTCCTGTCAGGTTGTAGCATCTCGTGCATATAGCAAACGATTGGTTTAAACACACAGTTAAATCAACATATGCAATCATTCTGTATCTATTTATAGGATTCCTGCAGATAGATTTTTTGTCTCATAAAGCAATGATCATGTGATTATAAAAATGACTTTCATTCTGTCAACACGGTTGCCAAAGTACCTCGAAAATTCGAGTATTGTCATTTTGGTCTGCAAAAAGATGCATTTGAGAATCAAATGAAAAGCTCTAAACCAGCCTTTTGTGGTTATGACATCCAAGCCACACAGCGATAGGACCATCAATAAATACAATAATGCAAAATTTGATTTTCAATTATTAATTATAGGAACCTTGATGGAATGGGAAGAATGAAAAAAAAGCATCCTTTCTGGGATGTCATATCCGCTGGCCTAATTCCTCTTCATGTTAACCATGACAAGCATTTAGCATCATCACTATCCATGACCATCGTCATGGTAACCCGTCCTCTTTACCTGCATGCGGCCTTGGGAAGGGTAGTGAAAGCATTGATTAACAAGCTTGCACCTACATTCATCCCACACATTAATAGATACCAATTAAGTTAGGAGGGACAGGAGTGCAAATTCATTAATTCTTTATTGATGTAGCGGTCCCCGGAGACGGTTGCGGTGCTTGTATACAGAGAGTTTTATAGAAAGGTCATGCAGATTAGGCTTGGTTGAAACAAATTGATGGTCAAGTTGGAACATGGACGCAGTTCTAGGTCCATATTTGAAATCAATAGCAAGGTAAAAAGGAGCATTCTGATTGGCTCACAGTCTTTGCTTTTAATAAAATATGCATGTAAGAGTACATTTGATTTGTGAGTGTTTATTAACTCTTTATGCAATCCCATTGTAGTGGCAGATGCTTCAACAAAAGAAATAAAATGACGGATCTTTACAAGGTAAGGGGCCTGTAACATAAAAGATGCAATTATCTTACAATGAAAATAATAATACACAAAATTTATATCGCGCTTTACAATATAAACATAACAAATATATATAGATTAAATTAATAGCAAGTACAAAATAATGATGGTACTAGAATGAGAATTATCAAAACATATCAAAACACATCAAAACAATACAATAAATATTAATTGTAAGCCCATGGCAAAACGTGTACCATAGAGAGACTTATTAACCTTCAATTTGTTGTATCTCATTTGTGTTACAGCCCCCGATGTTTCCTTGTACAAGCACCTAATTATTCTGAATATTAGAACTGTAGGTCCACCATTACCAAAATGCATACAAAGATCAACTTAAATACAAAAAGGAAAACAAATAAAAATAGACTCTTTGTGTGTGCTTTCTAACTTCATCCTCTGGAAAATGGTTATGTATAGACAAAAAAAATAATATATCATAGCCTACTGAAGAGTTATCAAATGCATTGATTGCTATTTCATGGTTCAGTTAATATATAGGCCTACATGTCGGTGACATTGGGGTGCAATTGGGTATCTGGTGTTATGCGCACTTGGATATGTTTGGATAATGATTTCTGGGGGGGGGGGTAGTTAGGAGGGGCAGCGGTTACCAGCCTTGATTGATAGAGATTGGAATCAATAAAGAATGAGAACACTAATTCCTGACCCAATTTGAAGGGTTATTTTGCTCCAGTTGGCCCAGTTTATTGCTGTTAGATATCACAAGTTTTCTGATGGTGCTTCTGTTTTCTGGAGATATAACACTCTGTCAGATGGATGCAGATGGACTCGAAAGCTGCTGTGATGAAAGAGTCTTCCAAGATGGATGCCATCTTGTTGGAGAGCTTCTCATGCAATCAAAGTGGGAGATTTGACACATTGAATATTACATTCAAGTCCAGCCAGCATCAAAGTGCTTGCTCTCATCATTGACGTGCTTCATCAAATCTTCGTCCAATCAATTTCATTTTGGACTCTCATCTGTCTATGATCAGAGTGGGCTACAAGTTTCATTAGGGGATTTTCCCTGAAAATCTAATGCTCTACGTGTACTCACTGTGCTCACGGTAGAGCAGCATAACATCGCAAGATATCTAATCGCACCATTAAAAAGTTCATTCATTTTGTTATGTATCTCCTTCAAGTAATGTTGAAAAAAAAAACATTGTTACTATTTCTGTTGTCAACATTTCTTTTCATGCTTTTCAGAAAAGTATAATGCAAAAATTATCATTTAGAAATCATTCTAATGTACAAAGTAAATTCATATCACCGTGACAATTACCTTAAAAATGATGGCTTCTGCCCCAAAATAACTGAGAAATATATACTCTGTGAACATTAGTCAATGTTTATTTCAAGGGTACATGATAATTTTGGTGATATTGAAGTTGACGATAATGGAATAACAGAAAATACAATATCTCGCAGCACTATATTCATAGTGAGCAAACAAAGAGTTCATACGTTTTACTCACGTCTTACTGGCGTAGTGACCCAGATTTTGAACCATTATTGACACAGCTGATTTCAAGTGTATTACTGAAACTAAATACCAATATGCTCAGATTTTTCATTTTATCAAGCTTTTATTTACAAGTGACCACAGTCTAAGTTTTAGATCAGAATTATTGATATTGTGTTTAACAGATGGCCAAGAAACCCTGGTCACCTGTGCAAGTTCCCATGCAGGTTATTTACAATTTTATGATGATATTACCTTAGAGTCAATATGTTTAATCGATGACCAATATATTGAGAGCACAAAACTGTGCAAATAATTTGAAGATTACGTTTTATTCCTTAGATGTATATGCTACTTTTCTGAGGCTTGAACCACAAGGTCCATAACCTCTTGACCATTAGACCATATATATACAGTAAATCATCCTACAAGAACAACACACTTTAAGTCGATCAGACCAATTGAATGTTGGCTCAAAATCAACTGCAAATCAACTGCAACTTTGCAAATTGTAACGCGCATTTTCATTCGCGCATGGTGCGTGCATTTAACAAGACGCGCATGAAACAATGATTTTGATTAGCATATTCTGATCAACTGCAACTTGCAATCAATTGCAACTTTTGAACAACACCCCCCTAGAGTGCTAGGTCCATGTACTGTATAAGCTGAAATTTTTGCGGTGGATATTTTTTCGCTAATTTCGCGGCTATGGCCTCGCGAAAATGTCCACTCTGTATAATGCACATTCAATTGTGTTCAAACACTGTCAAAAATGTGAAAATAACAACACGCCAATGTGTCAAACTGGTCGGAAATCGTGAAAATATCTGTACGCTAAATATATTGGCTTATGCAGTACTTCAACAAGTTCTCTGCATATAGGTCCATGCCCTCTGCCCGTATTGAGTGTTCATATCTTCCGGCTTCCATTGCAGTGTGTGCCTACCCATCCCGAGATAGAATCAGTGGCTCGCATCCTGCCTCCCAGCAACACCCGTTTGTACCACTCCGTCAGCCAGGAGTCAATGAACTTGGTTTCCATGGAAACGCACCATTTATTTACTCCCAATCACTTTGTGGCCCCCTTCCAAGTGTCAAACACTTTTAATGGAGGTGAGGGCAGGAATAGCTCAAAGGAGAACATGCCATTTGTTTACATTACTTTTATCTAAGTTCAAGAAAAGTTGGAAACGTAAGGTGCACTTTACTGATTTAAAGTTATGAGGTCAAAAAGATTTAACCAAGAAGTGCCTAGTCAAGTAGTATAGATAATGATCGCTTTTCATAAGCTTTTTTTGCAACTGATACTTTATAGAAATCCATCTCATTCTATTCCACCATGAATTCATATAAAATATGATAAGCCTCACATTCTAAGTAGACAAGGGCCACTTCTTGCGTCATAGGCTCTTTATATTTGGGTCCATCTCTACCAAGAATGAATTCCGAACAACAATATTCATTAGAAGGAGTTTTCCATTACTGTCAGGAAGATGATTACATTAATTCTAATGATCTTTAGCAGGTCCTATCCTGTTCCCCCACTATCTGCTTATTTTCCCCCAATTTTTTTTCTAAATTCCTATAATTGTAGATCTAAGTACCTCACACAGCATCACAAATTTGATTGAGAACGGATGTGACAGCAGTGTGAATGGGGTTACTAGAGGTCATCTATCTCCAGTGCGAATGACCCCAAAGGTTACAGACATGTACTCCATCACAGGAAGTGACCTTTGACACCTTATGTCCTGTACAATATAAGTTGATTTATGAAGTCTGGTTGATATTGAGCGTTATGCGCTTAGTAAGTCAAGAAAAAATTATGGAATAGTGTCTGGAAGGAGGCAGACAGTGTGCTATTTATACATTTAGTCTAAGTGTCATTTGCGATCATTACCATATGTGATGAAGTAGATCATTTTCTTCAGGTTCAAAGTTTTGAGTTGACTCTAGGAAATGAACTTTGCATTTAGAGTTCAGAGGACTTTTCATTATACACCATCCAGTATGTTGTCTCATAGTGAGATATGAATTATTTATAATAATATTAATGTATGGAATAATTACATCATATACTTATCGTTGGGAATAAGAAGTAGGTTCACTATATGAAATATTGCTGATTGTTTCATTGACAAAGAATAAGAGTGTAGTCATACACTGTTAGTATTCAGTATATTATACAGATGTCTAAATGCAGCACAAAGACGTCCCCTTGAGAAGATTCATCCAACTCCTTTGGGAGGAAACTCTTTCAAAGGGATTTCTGTAATGTGTGAGAAGCTGACAGGGGGCTTACCCCAGCTTTATCTGACATAGCGAGGGGTCTTTCTCTTTGCCCCAGCATCCCCTTTCTCCGGTAAGCTTTCATGCTCCCAGATCCATTTGTGTCCTAAGATCTTAATGGCTGAAAGTTACAGACGGAGACATTTCACCAAATATGGGAAAGAGATCGCAAGAGGTGTGGGGGTGGGGGAGATGGCAGGAGGAGGAAGGGAGAGGGCAGGGAGAGGGGGTTTATATACAGTGCTCATTGGGAAAGGTGGATGGATATAGTGAAAGTTTTCAATCCACCTCCAACCCTGCAGAAAAGGCTAGCTTTGTATGTGTGTTTGACTAGGTTGTTTGTTTGTAGACGTGGGTAGGCCCCCTGACAGAGGAGGGTGCTGTGCTTGCATTAGCCTGCATTAGCCTTTCAATAAATCCTACATTCAAGCTCTGGACAGTCTCTAGCATATCTCTAGCATATCAATCAGACAAGAGGTTAATTGTGAAAGGTCTTATTTTGTTTCAAAAAGATTAAATAGAGAATATTGAAACAATACCAACATTTCAATGATATTTCATATATGTCCATTTGATGATGAACAGACATATTTGCTTTTGTTGAAATACTTAGTTCAACTAAATATTCTCCAGTGCAAATAAAGATAAAGTAGCCATGAGATAAGTGGATGGATAAATAAAGAATTGGAAAAAGAATAATCAAACAACCGAGGGAAAATATTAATATATAAATAAAAGATCAAATAAATAGATTAGTAAATGAATAAATTGATAAATATATAGGATGAATTTAGGGTAAGATGCAAGTGGTGGCCTATTCTGAATATGAAGCCTTGTGCACAATGTACTACATACAGTTTTTCTCTACATGAGTTGAAATGTTTTCTATTGCGTTTGTTGAATACATTGGTACACTTTCTGTCCTATATACCTAGTCTGTTTCATAGCTGTCGTCATTGAAGGAAGAAAGAGCCCAAAATTCAGCAACATTGTTGAAATGTCTGCTCAGGCAAGCCTTAATTACTTCACTGCATGTTATCAAAGAGCCCCCGCTAACATGAAGCCAAGACAATTAGGAGACTCATTGTATGCTAGTATGCCTCCATCGTTTGCTTTCCCACTCAATTACATTACAAAGAAATAACATTCATCTCTATAATGGTTTTTCATTTTGAAGTTCAATATTTATTCATCAGTCAAATTGCATCTTCATTTGCAGTTAAAGCAACATTACAAGTAATGCCTATGTTAAAGTTTTTTAGTTTTTAGCAACAAATGTCTCACAAAAGTTCTCCAACTCTTACTCTACCCCCTTTTCCTCCACTCCCTTATCTGTCTTCCTCCCCTTCCCCCTCTCTGTTCTCCCTATCCCTATATCGCCTTCCTCTTCTCTCATTCTATAATTTTTCCGGGATTGTCTCTTATCTTCTTTTTTTTAAATTTCACATCATTGTCTACTTGGAGACATAAATGCATCACAAAGACACATAATAGCATTAGTCCATGATATTTCCCCTTTCCTGTTCTACTTAATGTTCTTCCTTATACTGTATTGATCTCTAATTATCATTGGGCCATCTAATCAATGCTCTTCACTATCTCATTATGTCACTCTCGTCGTTCTAATTCTCCTACATTCCCTTTGTTTCTCTTCCATTAGTCTTTCTACCAGCTGTTGTTAATTCTATTAGATCCCTCCCCACATATGCCCCGTTCATAATGGTGTGTCATTTTTCTAGAGCAAATTCACATCATTTCCATAGCAGGTTGCTCAAGCGCTGCAGGGCATATCTGCACTGTATCACTTTATTTCAATATGCATAAAATTAGAATGTGGTATTTTGTGTCTTCCGTTCCACACTGTCCCCACTAGCATCTTTTGCTGATGAAGGCAGTGGCATTTGAAGGAGCATTTTTTTTTAACTTGGACCCTATGAAAACCCCACATCCCTAACTAGCAATGTAAACCATACATATATGCTTGTTCCAGATTCTTTCAGATACCCCATTGAAATTATCCCTATTACAGGTTTTGAGAAAGGAAAAGAAGAGGGAAAGAAAAATCTTGAATTTGTATGTGTTGTAGTCAACCGGCTTAGTTTGGGGGGGAGGGCTGGGGTCAAGACTAGCTAAAATGAACACAATGAACAAAATCTCATGTTTTCTAGAATTTTCTAGGTAGAAGTTTCATCGATTGTAGCACCCATTTAATCTGAATATTTTAAAAATATCAATTTTTAGAGAATGTCAAATTCTGGGGTTTTTAAAATGAAAATCAATGCCGTATGAACGGCATGGACGAGACTAAGTGGACGAGAGTTGTTTATGTAGGAGGGCTATATTGTTTAGCTGTGCTTCATTTATGGCCTCTCTCTGTATAGATTACAAGGCACTTGAGGGAGTAGGGCGAAAATGAGGGATTTAGGGGCACACATCCTTCAAAATGATATAAAGAAATCAAACCAAGACAGCAATGAAGTAGTGATGGGTCAATATATTTGACTGTTTATCCAATAGTAATCCTATACATGACATAGGCCATGATAAACAATCTTAGGCTCTAAATCTTTGAGATTGTTTGTGAATTTGACCTCTAGATTTGTTAGCCATCTTATAGTGCTATTTTCACATCTACCTAAGATGACTGTGTTTGGTATATGGGATTATGCTGTCATTGTGGATGGCATGGAGGATTATAAAGACTTTTAAATTGCCATGTATTCTAGGAGGAAAATCAAATGATCCATTGCAGTGCAAGGTTTAGAATGTCCCCAAGATGATTGTATGTGGTATATTGAGGGTAGTTTGACATTGGTGAAAATAAGGGGGATTATAAAGACTTTCAAATGGACATTTTCCTATGAGGCCAATCAAATGATCCAGTACATTGCAAAGATTTAGAATCAACCCAAGATGATTGTGTGTGGTATATTGAGATCAGTTTGACATTGGTGAAAATATGGGGGATTATAAAGACTTTAAAATAGACACTTGTATGCCTCCTAGGGTGATAGTGAAGTAGTCCAATGCCTTGAAAGATTTAGCATCAACCCAAGGTAATTGTGTGCGGTATGAGATCGGTTTGACATTGGTGAGGATAAGGGGATTATAAGGATTGTCATATGGACATGTATTTTAGGAGAACAATCAAGTGATACACTGTCCTGTAAGGTTAAGAATCACTCTAAGATAATTGTGTTTTGTGCATGAGATTTGTTTGACATTGGGGAAGGTAGACCAGGATAATAAGGCCATTTTAGTTGGCAGATATTATAGGATGGTACTTCAGTGCTTCAAATGTCAATGTCTTATGAGATTTAGAACTTATCAGATAAAGATAACATCTGTGTCATGCTAGTATTTGGTCTCGGTAGAACCAAAATGATATTTGTATGCCATTGGGTAATGGCACAATGGAATTTAATGTATGTTGGCTCAAGTGGAGTAACTCGAGTGTCTGTCAAAAGGTCTTTGATTGTTTTGTTAACTGATGACAATGACACAAAATTAAAATTAGGGAGCACTGTATGGCATCTTTGTCTACTGCATTATCAAAATACATGTAGTTTGTATTTAGCACTGTCAAATGGGGGTAAGTAGGGACATAAGTAAAGTGAGATCCATAAAGAAAATCTCTTCCATTAGAAAGATCATTCACTGAATCCTTGTTTAGAGTAGGCATTTGAACTTGTGGGAAAACTAGAGAAAAGGATGAAATGAAATAGGATTCAAGCAAATTTCAACAATTTTTATATCTATCTTCCCTTTTCATATTGGTGCATCATTTTGACCCGTTCATAGCATTTTTGTACAATAGAAAAGTGAATTGTATACCTTTTCAATCCTGTGATGCTTTATATGCAGCAATAGTTACCTCACTATAGGTATGATGTTCTGGATACCTAAGCAATGAGAAGGGAGGTCAAAGGTTACATATCATCCCCTATCTGAACAGAGCATCTCTGAGATTGCACTCTTTCTTTCAGCTTGACTCTTGAGGGAATGAATCCGTTTACGTCATTTCAAATTGTCACCTCAAATTACACAGGGCGTTCGGTTTCTGCTTACAGAGTGGGATGGATAGAGGGAGGGTTTGTCTATGTGTGTGCAACAGTTTAGTATTTAGGTCAGTTTTTGGTTTGTGGATTTACCAGATTGTGTTTTGGAAGCAAGATGTTTTTAACGCATGCCATATATTATGCAGGGGGAACCTTATCTGATTTTGATTTGAGATGTAAGATTTGATAGTATTTTAATGTTTAAAAAAAACTACGGTAAAGAGAAGGTAAAAAGGGGAAGTCCTAAGAAATAGTTATTTCTGTGAGAGGAAGAAATAAAGACACAGGAAGAGGAGACAAAGGAAGGTATAAGATTAACACAGTTTAAGGGGGGGGGGGTATATTATGAAACCACACTATAGGTAATGATGAGATGAAGACCAGTAAAATGACAAAGGAATGAAATGACAGAAAAGAAAGGAGAAAATGATGTGATGGAGACCACCCTATGGTGTTCTGCAGATAATTAATGAAAAAAGAAGAAAGGCAAAGCCTGATTTCAGGTCAAAGCTTCAAAGCGTTTGAAATTTGAGAAAAGAATCACGTTGACAATGTCCCCAATTGCCTACCCGGCTCCTATCATTCCTCATGGCCTGTATCTCTCGTGTATTTCCCTGTGCAATTAAAAACGGTGTTTGGGAATCGTCAAATCCCCCCATCAGAGATAGGACAAACATCTCGTCCGGCACACTATGGGGAGTCTCGGGTCACGTCACTTCATTTACCCAGCTAAACCCCCTCAAGATGGAATGAAACTGGCCTGGATTATGTACACCAAGGCTCCTTGCACTTAGCTACATATTTGTTTAGCCTTTCTTGAAGGGAATATGAGGGACTATATGCAGAAATGGAATGTTCGAGAGGAATACAGTAATTGAATATGTTCGATAAGCTACTTGCCAAACAGCGCAACACAAATACTCTCATAAAAATTTCCATTGGTACAATATCAAAGGTCGTTGTAATTGCTTTTGAATCGGATTCACTTAAATTCTGTCAAATTATTATCACTAAAATAACTAAATTATCAATTAATCTGTTGATATTTTGTTAGTTTGTCATTTTGTAATATTTTCCATGGCCTTTGAAAAAATCTTGCAAAATTAATTTCTTGATATTTTGATAATTGGTTGATAAAATTGTTATTTCTTTTATTTGATTACAGGTTGAAGAAGCAGTTCTTATGTTTGACAGACAAACAGCAAGACACAGAGGTAAGAGCCATTTATCAGTAACTAACAGAGATTGTTGTAATGTTGAGATTGAACATTGTATCAATTAATAAGGACAAAATTACATGTAACAAACAAAATGCACCATTTTGCAATGTTCTGTTTCAATGCTGCACCATGATTTTGAACTAACATCTTGTCTCCAATATCAGTGTAATATGGTTTCATGGGTAATCTATAGACGAGGGAGAAAACAGAGCAAGGGTAATGCAATTAGAAGACTTTGAATCAAGTCTGAATTCATGAGCAGCGAGAGATTAGAGCCTGTCTAATGAAACCTGCATTTCTTTAATGGACTCAGTGATCACCTTGAGATTAAATTGAGTTTAAGATGGTATTAAGGAGGCCAAGATTTAAGCTAGGAGGATTAGGGAGATAGCATCAAGTGATGTAGGAGGAGAAGAAAGAGAACATCTTGGAATTGAAGATGAAACCCTGATGTCCTTGCGTGACATTTGCAGGAGCTGATAAAATTCCGGACAGAAATAGGATGCAATGTTCCGCCGAGCAGCCAAGACGTGTTTTGATTTATAGAAAAGTCTGCTCATAGATTAGGTTTTCATATCGCATCGGCAAGTCATCCAACAACTATTTGGCAAGAAGAGGATTGTTTTGAGGCACTGTCATTGTTATTTATTTCATCTCGTCTCATGAAGATACCAAGGGAGTATGAGGATGAGGGTGAGGATGGGTGGAGAATGCGGAGATTAAAGCTAATGTCGAGTACTTGCAAAGAAGTTTGATTTGGAAAATACACGTAGTGGCGAGGACGGTAATAGATGTTGATAATAATACACAGGAGTTTTTTGTGACAAGGAAAATTTAACAATGTAATTCAAAACTGGTTAAAAGCATAATTATTTTAGTCATCACATCCTGTAAAATTTTAAGTCCCGATGAAGCCAATTTTCTTAACATTTATTCGATTAGTACTCTGTCATGATACGTTTTCTTGCGAAATCATTTGCCATGTATCTTTTATTTATAGATCTGACCTTTTTTGTGCATTAATATGAACATCAATTTTCCAGTCCTTCCCAAAACTAGATATTATTTTTAAGCTGGTGAACTCTTTAGGTTGTGAAGGGGAATATTTTTGATATATAGCGCTGGAAAATCAAGATTTGTTTGCAAGTCCAAAGTCTGTATGGGGGGAAGGTTGTGTGTGGGTGTATGATAGGTTTATACATTTGCAAACAGAGAGGGAGTACTGAGGGACACAATATTTACCTTTTACAATGAGAAAAATGTGAAATGGGTACTAATCTTTAAAGACATTTTTATTTATGGACACATCACTATTTACTGTAACTGAACTCGATAGACTCACTCGTAGAATTGATCCCGCATTTATTCGTCCAATTTTGCTAGTTATGCAGTTTTCATAGGCCATTAATCTATAGTGATTGCACCGGGTTGATAAGTTTTCATACTTTTAAGACGCAATTATTCATTGAATGGAGGTATGCATCGTAAACCAAACAATACTCAATAAAATACACATTGATTTTAACCCATCAATCAAAATATGTTTGTTTTCAATTATCAATTAATCTGATTTTTGATGGGAGCTCCCTCTATGGAACCTGGTCATAATACATTGCAAATAGACTTACGTGACTCAACTTCTCCCATGTATTTATGTTATAAATGGGAACATCTTGAACAAATATATGACTGACTACATGAATTTTTACTAACAGATGACCTTTTGATTCCAATGCAAATGCCTGCTTATGAATATAGGGTTCATATTACAAAATACTCTATTATGAATTTTTGTTCTTTTGTTCTATTGTGAAAAAAGTAAACATTCTTTTCACGTTGTCCTAGGCAGCAAATGAAACTTTTTTTGTAGAGTAAATCTGCCAATCAAATGGAGCACTGCATTTAAAGTGTATCATTCTGCATAACTCCTAGGGTAGTATGTTTTATTATTTTATTTGGTAGTTAATGCATTTATATCAAACTCCCATACTTGTTATAGTTCTAACGATACATTTTGCCTTCTCCGCATTCATCTTCCATACATTGGCATATTATAACTTAGAAACCTATTTGGAATTTTGATAAATACCAATAAAATCTGATCAAATCTAAATTATAAATGATAATTCTTCTCTGTGAACCCATTTCCTAGACTTGTGATGATTCGCTTTATTGTCCTGTTCTCGTTTGGTTATTTGCAGTGGTTGTTTGCGAGTGTACAGGAATATTCTGCTAGTATAAACATAGTTGCTTATGAGATGATGGTGAGATAGAAGCTAATAACTGATGTCCTCCTAGGAGTGGCTCGTAGAAGGGTTTCCGGTCTCATGCTAAGCCAGCGGAAGGCTCTTATGATATCCTACACCAAGCAGAGCCGTAATACAAGCGGCCTCAAAATATGGGGGATTTTGTTCTTCTCTGTTTGTTTTTCTCTTCCAATGTCCATCGCTTCCTTTATTGGTTTGTTGTTTTCGTAATATGCCTTTGTTTACTGGTCATTTTGTTGTCTCCTGATCACGTATCTCTTTGTTTTCCTGTCTTTTTCTCCCTCTGTTTTTTCTTCGCTTTCTCTCATTCTCTCCCTGCCTTCTTGTGCCCTTCCTCTAAATTTCTTAATTCATGTTTCATCATTCTCTCTTTTTACTGTTTTGTTTTACTATTTTTTCCTAATTTACTTCACTTTTCTCAATTTTTCTCTGACTTCAGCTCATTTTCTTTCATTCACACACTCACCTGTACTATCTTAGAGATTTCCGAGCATATCTCGCTGAGCTATAGTATTCATGAGTAGGCCAGATGAAAAGAAAAGACCGATTGTGCGTGCAGGAAATCCCAGTTCTTGCAATCTGTCCTCAAAAGGATTTATGCTTCAGCCTTTACAATGACAAAAAGGATGTGGCACGATCACATCAGTTCTCTAAGGTGGTGTTGATCTCAGCACTGCATTATATTTCATAACGGTGTTTTAGTAGTTTAGTAAAAACAAGTCTCCATAAATATTTCTTAGTTAAGGATCATATGTCTTCATTTTAAAGAAGTAGGAAGTTAAAAAAGCCTCTTTGGATGATGCAGTTAATAATATGAGCATATGAATATCAATCTAGGCAGGTATGATTTTACTGATCAGATATTTAGAAACACTGATATTTTTTAAATTATTTCTATACTAAAGACAGGAAGAATATAACTTAACGACTGGAAAATAAGATTGATAAACTCTTTGTAGCTCATATTTTTATGCAACTCTTTCTTGCTCTCAACAAACAATTTGATTTGCTTCATGAAGTAAACTCCTTCCCAGGGAGAATGAAATCAGAAGAATTGTGAGAGATCTAGACCAGTCAAGTTGCTTTACTCCCAATGGGAGCAATTAGATTTGCTTCAAACTCCCATTAGCGCCCCAAGCTCTTTCACACTCGTCCTACTCTTCAGTTTTTCCCATTGTCAAATCATGGTCCATTTTGATGCTCTGAATCTATTTCCGTCATATTTTTTTATGGAAGATTGCTCTGCAGCTAACAAATTTGTGTTTTAAAGAACATGCATTTGAGATATTAAAGATGTGTTCATAAAATCTATTTAAGAATTCCATCCCGGTTTCATCTCTCTATATCTAGTTTGCTAGTGCTGTAGCATTTTCTACTAACTGTCTGATTTTTTTCTATTAACTTGTAAATAGATTTGTCATTCTTCTAATTTCTCAACTACTCTTTTTTTCAATCTTTCTTGACACAATTTATTTTATATCACAGATATGTTCTATCAAGGATGCCCTCTTCAAATCATCTTTACATCCACTTTCCCATCTTCCATCATATTCTTCTTCAAGATATCTTTTTATCTATTTTTAATCCATCTTTTATGTTCCCCTCCCATCTCTGCGATCATCTTCCTGGATTCTGCCCGCTTCACGCAGTCATAAATTGCCTCTTCTTTGTCGGCATCCATCCCTCTATACAAGACGACGAAGCCCAGAAGATGCAGATATGAAATTCTCTGACCCTTACCATGTAAAGGTTTGCCCCCAAGCTACTTTATAATTGGATACCTTTGAAACCTTCTTGAGTTATATCGATTGGGGTTTTCTTTTCCTGCGTTTTCCTCTCATTTTGCGTCATCCTGGCATTCTATACATCAGATTTGATATTTCGGCAATCATTTGGGGGGCCCACAAATAGCGACGATTGTGCAGATGCTAAAATTATAAACAGTCTCCAAAGCAACTTACTTGCATTTTAATGATGGCCAGAAGGATGCGGGTTTTTGCAAAGCATTATCTCAGCTGAGGAGAAATTATATATTGATTTGTGAAAATTCCTGTTTTTTGTTTAATGATAAGTCAGGTGATATATTTAAGAGCAATATTAAACAATTGTGATTATTTGTAAGGATGTCCTGATGGGGATAATTAAGTGACTTTTATTTTTAAAGGTACTTTCAATTTCTCAATACAGTTTCAAACATTGAAATTTTTATTGTGAACAAGTCAAATGCTCTGAGCTTTTACAATTTATGATGTTCTGCAGTTATTACAGATTCATTCATTCATTCCAGATAATTCAATTTATTAAACAAGTTATCATGAATTAATAATTCCTTAATTATGTTCACCATTTCTGAGGGAAAATGTGGGTGAAAAAAAAGCACAACTAGATTCTCTTGAATAAGTAAAGACTTTAAGCATTCAAAAGGTTAAATGCTGTCATTGAGTTACCTTGATCATTAAAGAGTCATGTGATTGCCTCCCAATTCTAGGTGTAGTTTGTATTTAACCTCGCACACATCCACTGCCCCAGTTCACCTTACAATAATTTAGTACCCCTCGAAGCACTAAGTGAATCGAGTCGAAAGACAAAGCTAACACTGACACATGACTCACACTAAGCTTCACTACACTATGAATACTTAATTAGCTCATAATGCATACTCAATTTGGACGATTTATTTGTGGATGGCGTGAGCTTGCCTAGATACCTCTCAATGGACGTTCACACACGACGGACGTGGAGAGATCCCAATATGATGAGGGTTAGATATTTAAATTGGCAACAGTTGGCTATTTGTGAAATCGTTCAGCTGAATGCAATAATCAACTACCCCAGTATTCAATTCATCATGTGATTTGGTAAAGGGCGTGCCATTTTACCACAAATTTCACTCAAATACTAGGGGATTTTCCCATTTTCGCACCTTTTTGCTGGCAAATATTAGGAACATCTGTGAATCCCTTACATCATCTGTTATCTCATGGGGTTCCCAAATTAATCAATCACCCACACAATTTTTTGCATGGGGTAGTTAATAGTAAGGATATTACATTTCAAAACTTGAATTCAAGTTTATCTTTGATGTGTTTCTTCCAATTCGTTAGCCATGATGTAGTTATGAAATTATGAAAAGGCCTGTATTAAAATTGGCAATTACCTTTTTCTGATGTAATTTCATGTGATGCAAAAGCTTTGTGACAAGTAGCTCTGAAATGATTGATTGCGAGCGTATTGTATATTCTTATTCATTACATGCAATTACTGTTCGACTCGAAAGCTCTTAAGGTAATAAGATATTCCTGGATAATTGTTGCCAATTTGAGTAACAATGACTTATTGTGTCGCATATTGTATTAATGAAAAAGTGCTCAGGAATTTATGTGAAAAAAAATTCAGATAGAAAGCTGGGTATTGTTTGTCGATCAAATTATTGTTAAATTTGAGTTGGTTTATTAATGAAATATAATAGCCATTGCGTGACAGAAAGCCTGCCAGCTTGCATGCACGGTTAGGTGTCGACGTCATAAGGCTGGCCTAATTCACATCTTGCAAAGCATAAAGAACGTGCTTTTCTCTTCTGTTATTGCTTACTAGTGGAATTAAGCACCATTTGAAATGAATAACACATCTACAAGCCTTTCTCAGCTTTCATCCATTCTCTTTTGCTCAGTCATTCTAAGTTATGGGAGTTTTTCCTGATCAATATCTTACAGATGTACACCGATGTTGATAACAGAAATTTGAATTTTATCAGTACCCACTATCTAAAAGTACATTATTTCATTTTACCATGTGCTTTCATTCCCTTATCTGGTATATATATATATATATATGATAATATCCTCAACATTCATTTTGTAAGCTGATTATCAATTGCTCATTTTTTTGTCAGCTTAATCATGAATCAAAATATTGAAGTAAGTTGTAGCACTTATTACACTGAACAATTCTGAACAACAATTTGATGAACAAGATTTGATCATATTTGATATAAAGCTAGTTTATGTCTAGAATTCTGACATTCAAACTGATATGATGTCATGAATTATGCACCAAATATTTTCCTAAAATATGGTTTATGACACCATTACCTCGTACAGACCCTCTTGGTCTTTGTTTCACCATATAGACCTTGCACAAGTATTTATAGATATGCTGTCTTTTGATATAGCGGCTACCGCCTAGTTTATTGACCCATGATGCATTGTGGGTATCCCAGCCTGCACCAGGCCAGTTTCCTGTTCTCTTTCACCTGTTTCTGAAGATCATCGTGTCACACTATTCAGCACAAGTCGCAACAAAACTAATATTTCTGGAAACTTTAGACAGCGATGCCCGAGGCGTTTTTAATTTCATAACAGAGAGATATACTAAAGTGAGGATAGAAGTGTGTGAGATGGGAGGAGGATGGCCATAGTAGGAGGATGGCCATAGTAGGAGGAGGAAATTGAGTTTAAATAGGTTGACATGTTATACAACCAACTAGAAAACTAGATAATGGGAGGGAGGCATTATTAAATGAATACAATTTTAGCTCTTCCTTGGGGATTTGTGTAAATGTTTTGTGATGTAAATTTCAATTGAAATATCAGCTCACATACTTTTTATCATGATTTATAGTGAAATCGTAGAATGGAATCCATCAGGGGAATAGTGGAAAACATAATAGCTTGCAATCTTTACTGCAGTCATGTTTTATTTGACAGCATTGCAAGATAATAATGAACACATCATATTTTCAACATTTTAAAACTGAATGAAGAATAAGAAAGAACTAATATTAGATAATGCTAGACATGAATTATTTAATTGTGGATGCTACCAAACGTACCACTTCACAGATTTTAAAGCTAAAATTTCTCCGCCCAAGATGGAAACCCGTTTGAAATGGTTGAGTGCCCCGTGTGCTAATCTTGTCAGCACTGATTAGATGTTTGCTGCAAGCTCTTTCTGCTTTATTAGACAACTAGAGCATAGGGGGGTTCTTGACCGTCCGAACTGGGGCTCCCTCGTTCGCCCCTCATTCGCAAGGTGAGCCAGCTTCATTGCTTCGCCAAGCGGAAAAGATTGCCGGATTTGACGCCCAAGTTGCTGCTCGCTTGAATTTTCTCTGAGATGACAGGAAGGCTTGCTCTTTCAGTCCGTAGTCGCTTTGTTCAAACACGAGATATGTCATTTCAGTCCAGGAGTGGCTTGTATAGCTTTAGGGTTTGCATTCTCTTTCACTGTCATCTGATTTGAATACATGAATACCAATATTCATAGTCAAAGAAGTCCCGCAGGAATGCCAACATCATTTGGTGTGAAGAATCGCAGATTTAGAGCATCATGTTTGGTGCATCGCCCATCCTCTTCACATTCCGTTTGAGTGCACATAGAAATCAATGCCCCCTTGAGTCTGCTAATTAGCCATCTATGTGCACACGTCGTCACGGCCCATGCACTGGCTTGGGCCCTGTAAATCAATGCCTGGTGCAGGTCAGCGGTCCGGGCGGACCTGTAATTAGCCATGTGCATGGCCACGCCAATGAGCAGTCCGTTCAATGCCCCGATGTGAACCGATATACAAAGTACATACGGCCCGGGTTGTAATGATATGCATGGCCTTGGCTGGGAGGCGGTAAGCGGGGTCCTCTTAGGCACTCCTCAGTGGCAAGAGAATGGCAAGGATGTCGTCCAGGTTGCCTAAGGATGAAGGGATGATGAGCACCTAGCCCTAGGGCCTCCCAATCTCACTTCCCACCCCAATGAAATTAAATTTCTGCACTGGGAAAAACATGGAGGTGTCATGAGGCCTCGGCGAGGGGTTGGTACATGCATACTATATCCTTTCCCTGCCTCACACACTCTCTATCCCCTTAAATCCCATAAGTATGGGTAGTAGCATTCTCACTGCCACATCTATAGAAACGACAAGCCATCTCCACCAGAAACATAACATAGCGAAATGAACGATTGGAGCTGTGGGAAAGACCCCTAATGTAACTCTCGGGAGATTCTTGGCACAATGATGACCTAACCTGACTCGAGCTTGGTGTGGTTAAGGTGAGAGGGGTGTGATTAGTATTATAGATCGCGTGTTGAAATGAGACATTACAAGCTGATGAATCCATTGCTATGGAAACAACCTCGCTTCCATGAATTCATTAGGAGCTTGAGAACCGGAATATGTGTGTCGCGGTTGTGACTGAATAAAGTCCCACAGCCCCATTTCTATTCAGTTTCTTTTTGTGTATCTTCATCCTCCATGTTCCCCCTCCCTTTATCCCTCAACTTTATCTAAAGCTGACTTCACTGTCCATCCCTTACAGTTATCAATCATGGGGCCCTTCATCCCTCCCCCTCGCCAAGAATATAATAGTGGTCTTCCTTTCCAGTCTTCTTCAGATAGTCCCCAACTGTGGCCCCCGTTACCCCCTCCCAATGGCATAAAGCTCACCTGCCATCAACCATGCCCCCTCCACCCCCTGATACAACCCTTTCCTCCTTCCTATCCCCTACAAGCAGTCCCCATCACTGGCCTCCCTTTGGGGATGAGCACCACCTCCTCCACCCCCTACATCCTCTGCACCCCTCCACCCCTCCCCTTCCCCCTGATACAACCCTTTCCTCCTTCCCATCCCCTGCCAGCAATCCCCATCAGTGGCCTCCCTTTGGGGATGATCACCTTGATGCATGGCCTGGTTTCTCTCGGCATCCCAGATTTGGTCAGATTGCTTGAAAACTTTCTGTTTTCCCAGAGGCCCACTTACCTATCTTCTCTATACCTGTTCCCTCATCGCCTTCCATCCGTGTTCCATATTCCCTCGTCAATAACGTCCCAAGATGGAGGGGAAAAGAGAGTAATGAACATGAATAAGACCTAGTGACATTTTTACCACCAAATGGCGTGGCAGTCGTTCATGCACATTCTGCATTTCTACAATCTGCTCTTCTTTACCGTATTGCCATTTGTACGATCTTTCCATGAATTGTTTTCTACAATGTGTGAAATTATCAGTTACTTATTTCAATCATATCCACAAAAAGTTTTTTTCTTAATAATAACCATTAAGTAAGTTTGCTGTTTCACACGTGAAGAGAGTTTCGATGATGATGAATTTAGATTGAAATGCATTCCTCATTCAATTCTGAATATTTACACCTTATCTGGAGATGAGTCTTTTTCAATGTTCCTAACAGCATTGTGACGAATTTCAAGAGTCACATGCATTTCCGATCCCTTCAACTTCAGTTTTTTTATATTCAACTTCAAAGCATATCCTGTCATGATAATCGGGACATGATTTTCTTTACTTAATGACATATTACATGTATTACTGTCGTGCAATGAATATATTAAATTCTGGCAGCTTGCATCACATATTTATGGTGCATTTAACCTTTTATACGTTTGCAGTAGTACAGATAACATATTTATAATTTATGATGTATTCATAGACCATGAATTGAGCAGTGATACCCGTCCCCATATATCACTAGACAAAATATCAGTTGTAAAAAAAAATGAAAAGCTTGAAAATGTTTTACCATCTACTGAAGATAACCCACCTGTGTGTATGATATCTTTATGACCAATGATAAATAGTTGACCTGTATAGATAACCCTTGTTGATTGATGGTGAAGACAGCGGACGGACATCAAAGGACTTTGTTTATCAGGTTATGTACCTATTGCTTGTGATGAATTTAGAGTTATTATGATTTTTAAAAGAGAACCAAAAGGACAAAAGTGAGGATGTTGTGTAAATAAAATTGCATGGGTTGGCCTTGCCCTTCACCCTTGGAATGCATGCATAATGATTTTCTGCCAAGGCTTGGTTGCATTAACTGAAACCTCAATCTGTTGATTCTTATGCAAATATAATTTGTATAATGGAATTCTGATGATGTAAGCTTTGGATGTGATCCAATTTAAAATGATGAAATCTGTTCATGTTGCATGTACCTTTCTAGCAAGGAATTGGGAAAACTTGAATAATGAGGGTCAGTTTAAGGTTATCTTTGGGGGTATTCTCCACAGAATCATCCTCAAAGTAGTCTCAGAATTAGGAAATCTTCATTAATATTTGTGGACTTTGCCAATTTGTTTGAAATATTTCCTTTGATAGGATAACAAGTTTACCTATTTCTTTTTCGAAAAATGAAAAGCGATGATATTATCGCTGGATGTTTTTTCCTAGTTTAGCCTATAGATACAGTATGCATGTGAGCTATTTAAATCTGATTCATACAAGCTTTTGATAATCCATAAAAACAAAAGTTTTATATCCTCTAGTTCACAGCACCTGTAACGTTTCGTGCATGGGAATGTTGTGGTTATGGTGGAAGTAAAGAGATAATAGAAAGCGGTTGTGCGGCAGATGACCTGAATTCATTATGAATTGATACGGTACTGATGTTCTCCATGTGATTGATGCAAGCCCTCGCACCGTTTAATGGGCCACAAACGGCTGAGGGGTTCTCTCAAAGAGTGCATCCAACCCTTCGTGGAAAGCGCTGGGGCCTGGGAACAGGTAGATTCAATACCTTGATGTCACTTGTTTGTATTGGTGAATTGCTCCAGAGCCAGCCATAAGGATTCTGACCCTGACATAGCAATAGGTACACATTCATTGTTCATAAATGTTCATTTTTGCACCAATTCATTCCTGTATGCATTTAATATACATCCATATATCTATAGTTTTTATAAGATATATGATTAGTACAGGTCTTTTGCCTTTTTAGACTTCAAAATCGTCCCATTAGGGAATATGTGACTTGGCATTTTGTATAACAAGTGAATTAATAGGCTTGTGATTAACAATCACAATATTGAGGTTGAACCTATGAACATAATGTATCGAATACAAAATCATTAGGAAATTAGCTTTGATTTTGAAATTATGGAAGCCTTTTCATGAACAGGAAAACAAAAATTGGGAGAGGATGGAAATTTGATATATTCACAGTTTTTTTTAGTATTGATGGAAATATGTGCCGTAAGCGCTATCTCAGGTTGGATTTTCATAGATCATCTTCACATGAGAGCTCATGCATGATGAAAGTGAGATCAAGAATAATTCAAACTAAGTGAATTAATGAAAGTGATTTGAATTCTTCTTCAAACTGAGCTAGGGTAATTGAGCAAATAAGCAACGCTAAAGAAAGTATGTTATCCCAACTTGGGAAATAGGTTATGGGCTTATGAAGCATTAGCTAAGTGGCTTTGCTTGGATTGATTTATGTAAAATGAGTAAATTTATTGATTATATTAAATGTCTTTGCTTGGCTGTCTCCTCGAGTTAAATGGTTCTACTTTTGTTTAATCCCTCTACTTCTAATGGCATTTAAGGATGTCGATTTCCAAAAGTTTGAATAGTTTATAACTATTGTTGTATGAGAGATGAATCCCAATGAGAATGTGTTCTACAATGTTGTGCTGATAATAAACAGGATTCTGTTTGCAGAGAAAGGAGAATTTCTTAGAATGTATCAGTAATGAACCACAATGAAGGAACATGTCATGTATTGTCATCACTCCTAAAGAAAAAGGTCATGGTTTTATAATATAGTTTGAGAACTATTCCTTATTATTGAGTAGGTATATCATTTCATGGAAACATTAGAATTGAGATGAATTGGACTGAACTTAAAGACACTAAAACATTGTAATGATTATACAATAATTATGATTACCCAAATAGATATTGATTTGTTCTTAGTAAGATAGTGACTTTTCCAATGGTGATCTAACGATTTTGGATTTGTTAAAAGATTCACAGTCATCTGTCTCGCATATCATCATTCAATAAAGCACACTGATATGTGATGTCAAACAACATGCTTAATGACACTTACATATGTATCTTCAAATTGGCAACTTCATATCATCCAACGTTTCATAAAAATTCAGCCAATATGTTCGAACAGTTATGATTTCTCCATCGTATTTATATGTATTTCAGACCTGAATGCTAATTAGAAATGAACGGGCTCATTAGTAACGACGCAGGGCATAGCTTGATACAACAATCACATCCTCACGCACACACACAAACACACACATATCGTGGATAAATGAAAAACCTCTAAAATCAAAATGAGTCATATTTTTTATTCATCCAGGGTTGTGATTTGTGATGAAGCGAGCGAGCAGGAGCATGCTACAAGGATCATACCGGTCATTGTCATTTTGCAAGAGTGCATTGTGATTTACGCAGGCAAATGAAAAATGTTTTTATATAGTTTAGCCTACCTAGGGAGAGGAAGGGGGAGAGCTGGAGGAGGGAGAGAGAAATGAGGTTGAGAATAGGGAGGAGAAAATGAAGATGGGTAGGAGGGTGAAGAGAGAGAAGAGGGTGGGATGGTGACGAGGGAGGAGGACATGGAGATGGACAGAAAGGGATTGGATGTGAAGTAGAGGGAGATGAAAATGGACAAGAGGAAGAGACTAAGGAGAGAATGGAAGAAAAGTTGATCATTGAGGAAGAGTAAACCAGGGAATGTATATAGTAGTAGAGATAGTAGAAATAGCAAAGGAGAGCAAATAGCAAGATGAGCCAATGTTGAGGGGATAGAAAGAAAAAAAATAGGTCAGATGAAATTCAAGGGAGATGGAAGGGGGAAAGATGATAATTGGAAATGGAGGAGGAGGATAAAAAGATGGAGAGGGAATAGGACAAAATATCACGGAGAAACCCTCAATTGCCGGGATTCTGCTCTGCAGAGTTTGCCTCGCTTCATTTAGATTTGTATCCCATTCTACGCATGTTTAAATTGCTCTATACATGGCCCAAATACAAATAACCATATATCTATGCTAAGGCCCTCCCAGACATGCAGACTGCGCTATTATTTGGATGGGATGATGCAAAAAATGCACAAAAATGTCTTATTATACTGATCAAAATTGATTTCCTAGCCGCCATGCATTGCAGCCTTTACAGAGTTTGTCTAAGATCTTGCCGACATGATTAAGTTGAATTATCCTGCAAATTTTGGGGAAAATAGCATATGTCAAAGGTTATTTCTTTGACGCATGAATGTCATATTCCGGCTTTACTAATACAGAAGATACCCCCTGCTTGTTCTGAGTTTGAATTTAAAATGTGAAAGAAACATATATATTATGGAGGTACAAAATATGCTTGAAATTACACACTAAATGTGTTCTACTTTCCTAAAAATAAGAATTAGAATTCTGAAAGAATCATACTATATACATGTATCTTGTTTTCATCATACTTCTTTTCTATAAATTCGATAACACTACAAAGAACACCCATCAACCAACATTCCAATAACAAGTGTTTATATTCAAGCTATATTAGTCTATCTTTCTAATATTTCACGAATGTGAAGTTGATCATACACGTTATGATATGGAGGCATCTCATCTGAGGGATTTAGATGGATGGAATTTGATAGAGCTCGACGTGGCAGAGGTTTATTCTTGTGTTCTTTTGAAAGAAGGCGAGAGAAAAATTGTTCGCCTACGGGCGAGGATCTGAAAGATTTTATCGTGCTTAAAATTTGATATTAGCTCAAGCCAGAAGTATTGTGACTTGATATGCTAAGATGACGGATGGCAGTGTTTAGCAAGGCGGGGATTCCATCACATATTCTGCTTATTCATCTGCCCTCTTCTTTCTTTCTCTCTCCTTTTGAGAAATGTTTATTTTTTCAAATTCATGAGTTGATATATTTCTCTATCTCCATTTTATTTAATGGTAACTTTTTAATTCTGTTCCATGTTATTTTATATTCCCTACTTTCTTCTTTGTGTTATTCCGCTCTCTCACGGCTTCTCCCCGTCCACGTTTTTCTCTTCATCTCTCCACTCTCCATTTCTCATTTCATGGTGCTATCCCTCCCCACTCTCAACATCCGTCACTCTTTCCTTCTTAACCCTGCTTCCCCCCTCCCCTCTCTCTCTCTCTCTGATTTGCATCTTCCTTTTTTCATTCAACTTAAAGTGCAAACAATAATTTTAATGATTAGCTGGTCAAATTGGCATTCAAAGTTGTCTATTTCTTGTTAATATTAGGTCAATAATTTGTTCCTGGGCAACAGCTCGATGCCATTATGATGACGATCGACATTGTTTCGTGTCAGCGGGATTCGTGTCCATCCATTGTATGCCTTTTATATCTGCTGAGCTGTATTTTCTATAATATTTTAATTCAAAGAACCTTGGAATTCTGTAAGATATCACATGTTACATTAATAATATGTGCAGCTACAGATGAACAAGAAAAGCACATTAATACAAATACTCTGGCTTTACTTATAGGGTTTTCAATCGGCATGGCGACGAAGGTATTTGCACGTCAGCTCTCACTGATCAAACCTGGTTTTTATTTGTATTGCACTCAACAAATGACGATGGTCTCCTCAAAGAGGAATACATAAGAACTGAATTGGTTTCAATTATCATCACGCACCCAATAGCATTCTGTAATCTATATGATCAAAGCCAGCACTGGATTCGCAGATAGAGGTGGAGCATTTGGCAGCAGTGTGAAAAATATTTATTTCCGGTCTTGATTTGATTATATCAAAAGTTCAGAGAAATTTATAGGATGTTGTTTTATCACAGAAATAAATATAAGGAAAGTAGTAAGAAGTTCATCTGCTTACCATCCATTGCCATGTTAAAAAGTCCAGTTGTATTTACCCCTTCCCTCTGCTTTTGATGTGATATATCATCTGACATTTAAAATCATCTTTGATACTAGGTTATTTTGCTGTCTGTATGATAATTTGTGATGATTGGAGGAGCTATTCGTATGAATTTGAGGCATGCACTCCAACCAGCATTGTGTAGCATTTAATATATTTTCAGCCATCTTTCTTTGGAATGGGTATATTTGCTATATTATTAAATCATATGTTTTACAAAATAAAATCAATTCCATTTACAGATTTGACTTGAAAAGCAGTTATTTGCCTTAGCGTATAGTATGGATTAATTGGGGGGTATTTTCTGCCATTGAGAACATTGTGTGGTGTATAACCAAGAAGATTTCTTGCATTTAGGGGAGGGATGAGGGAGGAGGAGGGAGCTTCATGGAGCAATATACGGCCTTGCTTAAAACTAAATGATTGAGGAAAATTTTTATGAGGATGACCAATGCGGCTGCACAAGCAGTGGGGGTTTTTCCCTCCATTCGTTGAATGATTATTCGGAGTTAGAGAAGCGTTCATGCGGAGGGAGAGAAAGGGCATTATTATACAACAACAGGAAACCAGGAGAGAGTGGTTGCCATGGTAATTTCCAGCTGAATGATTCTTTTGCTTTGCAACCCTCTCTAGTCGTCCATCTCCTGTCGCATGAACAGGCAAGATTAGCTTGTAAGCTGTTGCCTTGGTAACCAGCGATTCTATGCATTTCATGTTTTGTATGCTCATGTATGATGTCGCAAGAAAAAATATTTTACGTATTGCGGTCTAATCATGTATACTCAATAGATTATCATATTTGAAAAAAGAAGAACACAATTTTTTTTTTATAGAACACTAATATTCCATTCCACACTGCTCTTTTCTTTACATAAAATCTTGTCCTTCAGGTGTTAGGTTTCAAACATTTTATTATCAAAGTTATACATTTTATCTCGAATTTAGATGGGTTGGTTTCTTTTTGTTAGTTATTGGAAAACTGCATCGACACAAATATTCGTATACCTGAACGCGTATAATTTTACGATGATCACATCACATCCAAATAATAAAGTGTGTTCATTTGGTTCTACATCTTATCCAAATGTGCACATCCTAGTAAGATGCAGGCCTGTAATGCATATCATTGTGACTGCTTGCCTAATTTAATATTTAATCTGCCCGTCACCATGGAATATTGCAAATTGAGCTAATATTGATCGCATCAATTTTTCCTCTCTCTCGGCTAACCCGGCTCCTTACGACATGATGGGAACAAGCTGATAGAGAATGCATCTAACAGCTGCTGAGGCTTAATAAAGCCAATAAGCTCTTAATTGATTTTGGATTGCATTAATTGGCTGTAAGAGGGCGACGTAACACTGCGAAGGCAGCTGATGACGTGTTGAAAATCAATCAAACACAAACTAGATGGTGAAGTGGGATGTTTGTCATTGTACCGTGTACCTACGTGTGTCTATAGATGATGTGTAGTTCGCAAAAGGACAAGGATGACATATGCAATGAGCAAATGGAGCTTTTAAAGTGCTGATATCATATTTGCCTGTTATACGAGATGGTGGTCCTAAACAAAATTGCCTGTGCATGTAGCACACCCCAGATTGCTCAAGTAATGACTGGACTAGGAATACCAGCTACTAGCACTGAGATGGTCACCATGCCATTTTGAAGAAAGAACCAATCTTACCTGCATTTACCTTGTAAAATGTAATCTATTGCCTTTAAACTTATGACTTATATTAGGAGAGAACTAGATGCTGAATGGATAGAAATATAGAACACTCCTTGGTGACAAGAATTAGGGTTTTTTGCATGGGTAATCTACAGGAGATATGAAACTATTTTCAAAATGAGGCTGCTGCTCATAATTCATTAACATAATGGCTAGGTTTAGGATCCTTTGTAATTGTGAAGGTCCAGCCATGCCTTTAACCCATTAACTACTGACTTGTATGATTCACATAGATTTAATAATAATAATAAAAATATTCAGTTTTTACATAGCGCATAACACATAGACATATAGCATGTCCATATGCGCTTACAGAGCAGAAAAAGAAATAACAGAATGGCGAGTGGAGAATATAGATCTGCTCCTATTTTATTGAAACCATCAAAATGGACAACACATTGCATTAACCATCATTTTTGTCAAAAAAAAATACCTCACACTTCAACCTGCCATGTAAAAATGTATATGCATTACAGCTCTGTCATTTGTCTTGAACTGATTTTCCTGAAATTGACAATTAAACTTGTCCACATTTATTTGCCCCTTACATGGTAAACCAATAACAAAGTAATGGTATTCCTGTATGTGGCATTAGTGGTAAGAGGTATTGGAAACTCACCTATCAATTGTGTTGTCATCATGCACAAAATAATGGAGAAATGCTGAAGTTGTATAGGTTTTGCCGGAAGAGGGAAGTATTGTGAATGCTTGCTATAATATTCACTGATTTCTTTATACCAAACAGTGTAGTCCTATCACTTGTAATTCTTATATGTCCTTTTCTGAATTGAAAAGAAGTAATAAAATCTAAATTTTAAAAACGAGCATGTATGACAAACATATCGAGATTATATTTTTGAGACAAAATTGGCATCTTCTGGGTGTGTTCAAGGAAAGTTTGGCTGATACTGATGCCTGTAGTGAGTCCTTGTATATCGTGATATTTTACGGTACTAGCTTTCTGGTTTCTGGTGGGGGGGGGGAGGTGTGAAGAAACATTGCAGTAACAGCTGTTCATCCCATTTTTCTATTTCATCAGCTTCCTGCTGAGACAAGAGGAAATGAAAGAAACTGGGAAGACTATAAATGGGGTAAAGAGAATAGTAGTTGTATAAGAAAATAATAGATCACATGGGACAATCATTTTTTTTTTTAAATTGGACATAAGTTTGTGCACAACTCATTTGTTTCTTATTAGATAAACGAAATAGATAAATACTGGGAAAAAGCAGCCATAGTATTTTATGATACAAATTCATAGGACTTGTAGTCAATGTGCTCTGTGAAAGACCTGCAATTACTTCTCGTTTTGTTTAAATTACTTCCAGACAAAGTTTTTTGTAGTTTTATTCTTCATTTTTTGTCTTTGTATATTTTATGATAAAACTATACTATGTCCGAGTCGTTCTCAGTTCTTCTCAAATGGAGATTGTAAAAAAATAGATGCTTTTGATAGCATACGTTCCAATAGCTCCCGAAACCCCTACCCCCTTCTCCTCCTCTCAAATGTACCAGCTTTACATGTGTAGATGTGGGCTCGAACAAGACTCAAAGCATTTGAAGCCTCGCTAATGAATGAAAATATTTGGTCATGACCTAGATGCCCGACATTCCCTTTTGACACGTCCCCAGGGCGGATTGGGTCATGCATGAAAGGAAGTCTAACTTGTAGGGCATAATGGACAGCATTTTAACATGAGAGGATGTTGCGTTTGTAAAGGCACGCAGAGGTTTAGAGTGGAAAGATCCCACTCCTGACTCCTAGTTGTCACTGTGATGCTTGTGATGAAGTTTCTGGTCATATGACATCCAGTAAGAAGAAAAAATGATGAATAGGATAAGATAATGTAGCGATTTCTTATTAAAATGCTTTAGTATTTTCTAGAGTAATGAGAGATAGATAAGGTTGGTGATAGGGAAACATAGGTTTGAAGAGGGGGGAGGCAGATTGTAGATATCCTCATCCTCACTTTGGTCTTCACATCAATATCATGCAAATGCTGGAACTTCTAGTTATATGAAATTCAGTATGAAACATTATGACTAATAGGAATGTCTTGTGAAAATGCTTTACTTTTACATTTTACATTTTACAGGAGAATGAGAGATGGAGTTATAGGTGGAGAGACATTGATTTGAAGTGGCAAGTCATTAAGAGTGGGAGAGAGACATGAATGGACTAAATGAGAGAGAGAGAGAGAGAGAGAGAGAGAGAGAGACAGAGACAGACTCTTGTAGGGAGAAAGGAATAAACGGGAGGCAGCTTGATGTCAGATATTAACATCAAGAAGGAGAGAGCGTTTGAGAGCAAGATGATTGATTATGACTTTGGGGTGGAACACTTATTTTGACAACGCAAGATAAACACCCCGATCTTTAATTACAAGAATGAATGCTGCTATGAATGAAAAATGGGTTGTCACACAAGTGATGAAAATTGCATCAAAATGAGTGGATCAAAAATGCAGAGGCAATTAATTTCTTATCACTTATGCTTCCTCAAATGATTTTCAATTCTCGAAGTCATCCATTATATACCAGACATTAAAAAATCATATTCAAATTGAACATTTTTTGTGATATAGATTTTCCCCTTTATTCTCGTTGCCGGTTCCATATTTTCTGAAAATGTCAAGCTCATTTATATGATTCCCATTATCAACTGAATGCATTCTGATGTGATATTTTCAAACAAATAATGATTTTCGCATTCTTTTCATTAAATGTCATATTTGATAACATGAGAATTTGATGTGAAAACATTAATTATTTCATCTTGGTCGAAGGTTAACAAGCATTTCCTTTCTCGTTTTTCTCTTCCATTTGCAGGTTTCGGCTTTGTTATATTTGATAATGAGAAGACAGTCGACAGCGTCTGTGAAGAACACTTTCATGAAATAGATGGCAAATTGGTAAAGACATATTTCATGTTCACGCTTATGTATCATGTACTTACATCCCTTCATTACATGCATCATATGATCTGCGTGGAACTTTTGCTTTGGTGCTATATAGATATTATGAATAAAGTGTTAACACTCTTGGAAAGTCTAAAACAAATTTGATCTATGCTGAGTAATATAGTTTCCTTGTGACTATTGTCACCAACGTCCAAGTGTTTTCTAGCATTCTTGGAAATCTTACACCAACAGAGGCAAAAGATCACCAGTTTAATAGGCAGACTTTAATGAAAAGTTTCTGAGAACAGAATATTACCCTGTGTTTTATTAAAACTTCCTCAATATTTTAAAAGTGTAGTAAACAATGATTGCTACCATTTTGGCCTGGAATAAGCAGTCCAGCTCCAAATGGATGTTTTTCACCCATAAATCTCCTAAGTAGACTAATTCACCACTTTAGACAGGTTCAATAATTCTAATGGCATCATAAAAAGACCAATTAGTCTATTTCATTAGCTCTCCAAATGCCAGTCCTCCTTTTCATAAGATCCCCTAGTCCCTCCTGTTTGTAGCTCATGTTCTCTCTCATTCCCTCTTCTTGCCCTTGTCATTCACTCCTCTTGCCCTCCCATCTATTTTTCTATATCTTTCTTACTCTCTCTCCCTTCCTCCTCCTCTCCTCTCACCTCCCTTCTCCCTCTCCCATCCTCCCTCTTCACTCCCTCCTCCCTCTTCCTTCCCTCCTCCCTCCTCTCCCTCCCTCCTCTCCCTCCCTCCCTTTTCCCCTTTCTCCTATCCCTAATTTTCTACCCCTCTGTTTCCCAATTACTTGCTCTGGTCTCTTTTGGATCTAGTGAATAGAGAGTCCTTCTTTCCCCTCTCCCCACCCCTATCCTCCTTCCTTCGCCGTCCTCCTCCCCTCTCCCTCC
>BQKZ01001290.1:76844-93733 GCA_036244855.1 Temnopleurus reevesii
AAACCCCCCCCCCCAAAAAAAAAAGTAGCCAAAGCTCAAAAGCTCATGTTTGAATTATAATTATAAATATTATTTGAATTATAAGATACCTTATCTATATATTACATTACTAACTATAATTTTTTTTTATATTTTTCTTTTTATTCTTTTCGAACAGGTTATGCCCCTCCTAATTTCACAATAGCAGGGCCACTGGCGAGGAGTTATACCTACGCCCCTTTTCCAGGTTTCTTTTCAGGTAAGAATAGGTTTGGTCACACCTGTCGTGTGCATAGCAAATTCAACCTATATAGAGTGAATGGCCGTGCATCTACCACAAACAATGTTTCATATCCCTTTCTATGGAATTATGGAGAAAGATTTGTTAAAATTTGAGGGCATGAGGGGCTTAAATGAAAATAAACATAAAAGACCAGTTAATTTGAAATCAGCAGATCCTATAATCGCACTCGTGCATGAAATAGAAGCAACTAAAAGACTACTCTTTAAAAGACTCTTTAGGCGTTTTGCCTGAAGTAAATTACCGATTGATTTTGGGATAAGAGCCAAAATAATAATTTGTAAACATGCGCAAGAACAATTTATAGATCTGCAGATGGTCATTAGTAGGGATTAAGCATAATAGATTTGCTCAAACTCCAAATGCAGAGATTACAACATTAGAATTCTGCATGTAAATGTAAAATGTTTGAAAGATGTGGGGGTCTGTAATATAAAATATGCAATTGAACTTCTGATAAATATTAATCTTAATTCTACGGCAAAACATATACCGTATAGATACGATTCACTTTAAATTAATTGTATCTTTTTTATGCTACAGACCCCAGATCCTTATGCCTGGGTCAGACTTGCATTAGAATCCATCATAAATTGCTTAATTTGAGTGGTTTCAAAACCTCTATTTATTTGAAATCTGATTTCTAATTTAAACATGATTCCATGGAGTTGTAAAAAGTGATATGAAACATTGTTTGAAACTTTGGTTTAGCTGTAGTGACCCTGACATGTCCCTGGCTTCTTGCTATTCCTGAGTATTTTCCTTAGGCCCCAGTCACATAGAGGCCCGGGAAGCAAGACGGTCGAATACGACTCTCTGTTCAGTTCACAGTCATCTGCCCCAGAACACAGAGTCGTGTTGAATAGCGCTCAGTTGGGGCTTCTATGTGACTGGGGCATTAGATTTTGATGAATCAGAAACTTTTGCAGCGTGAAATTCTCATCAATTATGTCTAAAAACAAAAACGGCAGTAGCTCTTTTGTCAATTTTATAACTTAGTCTATGCAGGCTGATTCAAGGAATTAGTGAGAATTTGTGCTTGCAAATGTTTCTGATTGTAGAATAAGATCATACTGATAGCATGTGATGTTTTTTTTGTCAAAATCTGGATTGTCTTTGTGTTCACACATAGAGAATAATCCATACCTCTACAAGCAATCAGATTCTGAGAAGCAAAATTTACTCCTTGAGAAAGGATGTATTGTTACTCTAAGAGCTATACTGTGGAACAAGAGAAAATAGTAACGTGATCAATATCATTGTTCGGTGACTGTAATGCTCTGGTTCGTTAATTTGGAATACACTCAACCTCAATGATTACCTGGTCGTTTGTGTAAACCTTGCCATTAAAATTAACTTCATTACATAGGTAATTCATGATGCCGATTAGTTGTTGCCATGGTAATAATAATAATAATATTGTAATATTGGCAAAGTTGTTATCAATGGGGAATTTTCAACAACATGCACCTCATCACAAATGTTCTCCTTTGGTGCCTCTTGGCAACAAAAATCAAATAACTTGTGGAAGGATCTTTTTTATGTGTGAACACAATGCATTAGCATTTGCATTATTTTAACTCCAAAATAATGTCAAAAGACAAAAAAATCAAATCTTGTTCATGATTCTTCTAAGAACGTTTTTACTGTAATGGGGAGAATCACCCTATTGACATAATTTCTCACATTTTCTGGGGTCTATAAAAAAAACTTGTGCATGTGTACTTGCAGTTTTTATCACCATCAGTTAACAAAGCAAGAAATAAATGTAGACTTTGAGAGTTCATATGCAGAGATATCAAGCCACCATGATTTTGGAATGGTATCAAGTTTTCAGTCCATCTCGGGAAGGTATTATGAACAATTAAAAGTTCCTCAGTTCTGGTGCAAAGTCACAGTTCAGGTAGGGAAAATGAAGACGGCTTGAACCAAATTCATGAGATAAGGCATGTATTGTTAACTATACTTTCTATTTGGTATACAGAATGAATACTCTTAAAGAAACATTTGGATTGATATCTCTGATCATTGGCTATATGCATATTTGAAAAACTCCATGAAAAGATTCATTAATCCATTAAAATATACCCTTTCCTATGTATATATCTTTGTGAGTAGAAAAGATTGCTCTTTCTAACATCATCTAACTTTATTCTCAAATATTGTCGAGAGCTGGAAATGCATCATTTTGTAGAATACTAACTTATTAATACGTCTGGCATGCTGTTTTCTTTCCCAATCCGTCGTAGACCAAATCTTTCCCCTCTCTGCTTTGTCTAAAGTCTTCTTTGTCCGTACTCGAGAAATTTTTATTATAGTTGTTCCATTTTTTCAAAGTTGAAAGTGTTATATGTAATGCCTCCTTGAACTATGCTTGAAGTCTCTTCTATAGTGACCCATCAGGGATAGTATTGTTTCCCTTATAAGACTGTTCACTGTCAGATTGAACAATGTGGTAGTGCATGTTGGCCAAACTAGTAGGTTAATGACTAGTGACAATCCAGTTTATGTTTGAATATGATCCAACAATAATGTGGTCTTATGAATGGAAAATGGTACTTTCATTTAAATTTGAAATGTTCTCATGGTAAACCACAGCAACATGATTTTATTAAGATTTAAACACATCGCCTTGTACCTCATGATTCTAGTATTATAATGAAAATCTGGAAGGATGTATTAATAAATATAAAAGTTCTCGCTGATTTGACCATTTTTCTTATGATAGAGATTCTGCTAGTATCAAAAACTCAAGCCTTTTTTTCACTACATTATCGCAACCATATCAAATTTAAAGGTGATGTCTGTTTTACAGATATTCGTAGTTGATTTGCCTGACTGTTAGACACAATTACTTCAGAAATATCCACATTATCGTGTTGGAAAAACTGCCTGATTTTTACATTTCTTTAAAATAAGGAGACTTTTTCTTATTTGTTCAGCCTTCATATCCATCGCCTCACGTCATACTGAATGAATTGGAAGCTTGCATTTTGAATGTTGAAAAAAACCTCTTCCTGTTTCACACGATTTTCTTTGAGCATTCCAACCTACCCTTCGCTGTCGAAAGTGAGGTTTTGTCCTCTCTGGCTTTCATTTGGAATAAAATTGAGTTATCTCTAACTTGGTCTTTAAGAGTTGTGCTTTTCACTCTTCAGGGACTTGTCTAATTGGAACACCGATGCAATGTCAAGCAAATGCCAAGTACATCTACGATGGGGTTGCCATGGCAATAATTGGTCGCACATTGTTTCTCTTCATTTGCAAATTGTTCTGAACATCAGGTTTAGATATAAGTCATGTGGCAGGAATGTTGAGGGGAAATACATTTCATTTTTTCTGAAAAGAGAATTTACTGCATCCAATTTTCTTGGCATTTATATTGACTTTGTGAAAAGGATTCATGTACCCTCGCTCGCCATTTTCTTCCTTTAAATATGCCATAGCCTAAAGAAGTGAAGCAGGTACATTTTCTTTGAAGAATTTTTTTATTCATCCAGTACTTTTGAATGATTTTGAACAAACTCTTGCAACATTTAATCAAAAATCAATTCAGAGATATAATTCATACATTTTGTCCATGGAGATATGCTTATGCCAAACATTTCTTGTCAAGGGGAGTCCTTTAGTACATCAATCACTTTTTTTTATATTTCTATTACAATTTAACCTTCCATCCATTTGGTGACAAATAAAGAATATTGCTAATGATTCAAAACAGTCAAGAACTAACTCATGTTTTTGTAATCTACCGCATGGGCATATGGTTTATGATATTTTTGCTAAATTTCTGATATAATTCTGTACTTTCCCCAAGGCATGAATTATACCACTTCTATTTGAATTATCATTTCCACATACCTGTATGTATGAGATACACACCCATATATTGAATGAAAGTTTTTTACAAAATCTTTTTTTTAAATCATATCCTCTTACTGTTAATTATTCTGTTTTATGGATTGCTTGTGAATATAGTTCATCTAAATTATTTAATTTTCAAGCTTGTAAAACATTTTATGACAATAAAGTCGGAATCTTATAGTACAATCACAGGTTAATTATTTGATAAACATGTCCTAAATATTCCTTTCGGTGATTCAAATTCTTGAGCTGTGAATAACATAAAATCATATGGACGATGATTATACAAAGTACATCATATCTATTTATAATATAAGTGATGTGGCAGAGCAATGGAAATAAGATTTAATTTTAATAATTTGAAAGTAGGAGAATAGATAAATAGGCTTTTGTGAGTTTTCTATCCATTTGACGTTAAATTGAAGCAATAGGAATTAATTTTGACAAAACACTTATAGATTTGGAAGTATGAAAAACCAAAAATCTGAATTTGAAGAGTGATGCAAAAGACTCTGGGTGGGATCACATGAATGAAATTGACAGATAGTAACACAGAAATGAATGGGTGGTACTGTAATGTATCTAATGGAGTGCTCCCATGCCTGCTCCTAGCTTACCAGCAGCAGCCGCCTCCCTTTGCCATGTGTGGCAGCGGTGGGATGGGGCGTGGCTCCGGGACCAGAGGACGGTCATTGAGGGGCGGCGGCATGCCGTCACATCCACATTCAGGTAAACACCACCATCATCTGCTATCCTATACAAGACAAAGTTGAGTACTGGTCTATTATAGACGTTACAAAGGAAATGAGAATTGTATTTGTTGAATTTAATTGCACTTTAGGTGTATTACCCTTGCATTATGAATATGCCAAGTAGCTTTTTAATAGAGGTTTTAAACACAAATTTAGGTATATTGGAATAAATAAATAAACAAATTAAAACAATCTTTTTGGATGACATGTTAACTTTGTCATATTATAATTACTTTAATTTTCCAATTTTGACAATTGCACATATATTGAAAATAGATAGTAAAAATGGGAAAATGTTAATTTTGTGGTTATGGAAAGAAAATCAATATTTCAAAATTTTCAAAGTTCTGCAAATGTCACTACATTGTCATTTTCTGTAAAGGAATATTTATCCTAGCTATCCTGCATTGTAAAGCGAAATATCACAGTTTAATTATTCCAGAACTCAACTTTATCTTTGCCCGAAAGTCCTGGGTTGCCCCTTGTAAGGTGTGGTCGGCTTGTACATGGCTGCTATTTATGGTGTGTTCAACTCTACCCATAGGGGCTTACGGCATCATATACCTGCTATTTTGAACTGCACCCATGCAAAGTCACAATATGGTGGACTAGATTTTTATTTCTTAATGTGTAATTTTAATTGCTAAATGATAGCTAGAACAATTCTCCTTCATTAAAAAAAAAACTAGTTCTTCTGAAAACTTTTGAGAGGAAATGGATGTGAATGCTGCATTTTTATGACATATTAATTAGTGAAAAACACAATCAAGATGATTTAGTAGAGGTTTTAGTTTTAAGAGACCCTGCCCCCTTATCAGAGACTTTTACTGTCATGCTTTGAGAGCATATTCACAAAATGTATAGCTGCATCCTAACTAAATTTCTTGCTATCTTTTGCCCATCCAAAAAAGACCATCAAATTTTACTTTCTGTATTATTAGTATTATTATTATCACACATTGATATCAAATTGTAACATAATGGGTATTAGAATCATTCAAATTGCGCTCAATCCAGCCATAAGAAATAAGTTGCTTTCAGTATTGGCTACACGAAATGAGCTTGAGTTTCCAGTAATATGGTATGAGGGTCTGGGCAGATAGAAATACCCCACTTAAAAATGCTAGGCTTTGGGTTCTTAACCCTTTGTCTACTGGAACCGGACAGTCCCTACACAACGTTTATGGGTATTACAGAATTCAGTAGTCAATGGGTTAACCTTTTCACTGGTCAGTATGCTTTGAGTTTGATATTAAACACATTTTCTTTACACGCAATGTAGAAATATTTGCCAGCCCAATTGAAAAATTTCATTCTAGTGGGAACCAATAACAGATGTGTTTTTATAAAGTCGATATGTTAGTGTAGTGGCGTTTACCCTTAATATTTGCTGTGCGTGATTTTCCCCAGGTGTTCCTTTGTTATATACTCTATATTTATCTTCTTTCGATCTTGGTGATGTAATCTCATTTGCATGAGGTTGATGTTAAGTTGGTTTTTGGTTGACTTGTGCTTGATCTTCATGCACCTCTTTGGCAAGTTTTCTGGTGCAGTCCCATTTAATGCAATTGATGTTGGTTGGTAGGTGCAAACTCATGAAAAGCCCCCAGTTGTTGTGCAGTGGTTGGTTTGTGGAGCTGTTTGAAATTGGTCATTACTAAACCTCTGAAGACGATGAGTTGCAATATATGAAATCAACAAAGACTCTATGATGGGCTAGATGTTTGATTTGTTCTTTCTTTGGTGGCTGTGAAAGTTACAATCTTGTCAAGTTATGCATTTTTTAACTTGAAGTCGTCTTTGCAATTTGAAGCTTTCAAGTCTTGCATATTTCTCTTAAGATAAGCACCTGACCTGTACTTTAGTTTCATTATAAAACAAGTGCAGTACTTATGTTTAACGAAAAGTGCGAATGAAAGTCTTGTTACTAGTCTGTTTAAAACGCAAGTTTCAATTTTTTGTTTGTTTGTTTTTTTTGTAGTTATATTATGTACCTAACACAAAGTTTATTGTTCGCCAAGTTAAAATATTGCTTGCTCAATTTATCAACAAAGAATATCTTAGAGTATGCAATCTTACTTTTGTTCATCTCAGGAAAGAATTCAAATAAGAAAAAATGTCAGGCAATGATAAAGTTGCCAAATTGCTCTGAAAATTGTTACAAATATTTAATGATCTGTCGTTGGTTCTGTTCTGTTCAAATGCCTATACATGTATATTAATATTTACTAACCATTTTCATTCATTTTTAGATGCTAACCTGTGTATTCGAGTTCCTCAGTGCATGCGTCATTCTAGTTCTCTTTCTCTTTCTTTTCTATGCATCATTATCACCAAATCTTGCTCAGGCCTAATCCAAATCTAGCTCAACTTTGAAGAACAATGTTGCTGGAAAAAAAAATTTGTGTTGAGATGAAATTATGTAACTTAATCAAGAATGATGTGTTGTGTGAAACGGTAAAGAATAACAATGTTTTCATTATAAAGTGATCACACTATATGTCTGCAATTTGTGTCGCTGTGTTGAGTTGCAAATTTTCGGATGGTCATATGAGACCTCAAAATGGCTTCAATTTCTAGAATTTTTCAATGAGCATAAAAGTGTGGTGAAAAAAATGTTTTCCGCCATGTTCTACAGGTATTTAAGATAGATTTGGAGGAGGCTACGGCTAATTTGGGTTTGAAAGTGTTCCATTGACTAATTACCCTCCCCTACCCCTCCCTATCCCTTTATAATAATCATTCTAGTCACAAATCTTTCAATAATTAAGTCTGGGATATATGTATCCACAAGTGCTGAATAAAACTTTAAAATGATAGTTGGGGTTAGTATTTTGTTCTGTTGTTTAATGGCCAAATGATGAGATAGTATTCCATTTCTGGACCCGGCCCATTCACCTGTACCACGATGTGACTCTAAGCTCCGCGAAGGGCTGTGAAATCCAGCAAGGGTATATGACCATCTATCCCTTGTTGTGTGTTACCCTCCTTCTATCAGGGATACCAACATACGCCCCAGGTATTATGATGCCGGCGGCTGGGGTCCCTCCCACGCCCGACCGTCGAGGCCAGACGCCGATTACCTACTCCTACCCCGATTACGGGTCTGCCGGGCCTGCCCGCTCGGGCCCACCTCCTCCTACTCGCAACGAGCCTAGTTCCGTGTCACATCAGCCAGAGTATGGGAGGGACTACCAACAGCCTGCGGGTATGTTACTTCAACAATCAAAGATTTCTGCACTATTTTCCTTATCTTCAATAGTACATTATTGTTCTTAGGATTGGGCTGATAACTTAGGGACTTAGGGAAATGGAATATGTAGATTAATTGAACGTAACTGATGTCTGTAGATATCTTCAATAGATCAGTCAAGGAGTTCTCTAATTAGGGTCATAGAAAAATATTCTATTTGAAAATTACTCCATATTCAAACACTATTGGTATAATCAGATTGTAACTTTATATTAAACAATAGTAGGTTTCAGATACGTTAAATCAAAGAATTTATTTATATATATTTAAATGATATAGATATTTGAATAAGGATAGATATTGGGATTAATTTTTGTTCTGTTTTCATACAACCCAATCAGCACTGGTGACAATATAATAGCACACAAAACATCATCCTGTTCCCTTTATAGTCCCAAACATTTTTTATTCACTTACATCCCTCCAAAACGCACTCATTCATCAGTATAAAATAAGAGTCTTTTCTCTTCCTCCTCCCCCTCCAATTCAGCCATTGTAGTATAGATGGCATACATGATAATATAGAAGCATGTAGCATCAACAATAGAATGATACTACTATATAACTCCAACCCCTACTCCGTGGAGTGGGGGAGGAGCTTGCTGTGTGTGCTCTTTAGATAGTTATCCGTAGATTCAAGGAAATATTCTAACCTTGTAATCCATCGTAGAATTGCATTAGAATAGTCACCAAGATATATCATATATTAATGTTTATTCATATACCCATATGCTTAGATTAGTGTATAGTTATAGATTACCTCATTTATTTCATGTGTGTTTGTTATTTTACCCAAGAGCTTGTAGTATGCTTTTTAGAATTAATATATTCATATATATTCGATATGTTTTCACATTATAATGTAATGTACGTCATATATTTTGCATTGTGCTGTGAACATAATTAATGATGTAGTCAATGAATTTCTAATGTTATATTTCACCTCTCTCTTCCCTCCATCATCTGGCCATCCGCTGATTCCTTCTTCCCATCCTCGGTGTTCGCCGATGTCTCCTCCGTGATTATCGACCACCACAGTAATGCCCAACAGCTACCAGCCGCAAAGCTATGCACCATCCCCATCACCTGTGAATACCCGCTTCAATAACACAACCAACAGCCCCAGCCCGATGGATATCTACGGAGGCTCCCAGGATCAGAGCATGGGGGGCAACTTTGTACCCGCTGCTAGTCCTCAACCAACCCATGCATTCGGTCTCGGTTCTCAACCGGTAAGTTACCTTACGCTGCCTCCATCACCAAGCAAAAAAAAAGATGAACATCTTTTGTCACTTTAAATGATATTTGTGGGGTGAAAAATGCTGAAATATAAATAATCCCTCTTTTATTGTAACATAACAATTTAAATGTAAGGGACAGAGAAACAAATTTTTTAAATAGATTATTTCTTTGCAGAGAATTAGCAGCTATACACTGTATCCAAAGCTACAGATACTATGGTAGCTTGTAAATGTATTGCTGTCATACCTAAAGACAGCAAAATATATACTCTTTTCAAACAAGATCACTCTGAAAATTAAAGTTAGACTGCTTAGAATATCAAATTTCTCATATTTTATCATTTATTTACAAAGGAGCGATGCCTTGACAATTGTTAAGTTAATGAATGAGCCACTACCTTCCTTCGAATAAATATTTTTCGTAGCATTTCATCTATCGTCTAACCCTAATTTTTCCTGACATGAAACTTTCAGTAACTTCTCAATGTTACATGATCAGAAACAAATCTGATTTCACATTATCTTTTTTTGCTTTAATGGAATTATATTACTCAAAGCTGGGAACTTTATGTTTTTAGATCAACTCTTCTATGTTATGTATTTCTATGTTCTCTACTTTCTCCTTGTTAAATGTGTTCGTACTTCAAACAAATTTCAGTTATTTCCCGATAGGACTCAAAATTCCACCACACAATGTCTCTTTAGATGAGTGTAGAATCCTTTGTCTTTCAATAGTAAAACCTGAGTATAGCAGGTCTGCACACGGCACCCTCCTTTATACAGCAAATCTGTATGATTATGTCCCCCAAATTGGCAACTGTATTATGAAATTAAAGGAAAGTTAGAAGTCAATGAAACAAATTATCATTAAAAATGATTCTTTAGAATTGGTATGGTTTCTAGATATATTTCACAAATGAATTTAAAGATTTCCTCCTTTGGGTATATTGTAATGAATGGGTAGATTTCTTGTATGATTCCCAGATACAAATAGGGTTGTTATATATCACTTTTGCTAAACTCATGCCCGTTTCTTTGTACCTTTTTAAATCATACATTTATTTTCAATTGATTTATTTTTTCTCTTTTATTTGGATGTTTTACTCGTGGCTGTATTCATTTGCTGCCAAAGAAGGTAAAGCCCTTCTGAATTCACTTCTAGTCTTGATTTTTTTATTTTGAAATGGTGCTTGTCATAGCTTTGTGCATTGAATATAGTGTTCAGCTTGTTAAAATAATAATCATACCCCCATGAGATAAAACTCTTGTGATTCCACTCCCAAATGTCTGCACTTAGCTGTGAGCAATATGAACCCATAGAAATCCCATCATATGTAGACTGTATCCCAAGTCTATCACTGTAGATCGTTTGTTCAAGCACACTAGAATACCCTACACCTCCCCTCAACCACCCCAAACACCAATGATTACACCCCCAAACACCGACGATTACACCCCAAACACCGATGATTACGCCAAACTTGTAGTGTTCACTTGTCTACTAATCATTCATTACCCACTTTGGATTTGATTTGATGGATTTTGACCTATTTATTTGATGTGTATTCTTGCCTCAAGACGGGAAATGGTTAACACTACAATTTGCATTTTGATCATTAGGGATAGTTATTCTGTCCACCTCTCCCCTCATTACTCACGCACAACCTTCGGTTAAAATCTCCCCTTAATGAACCCTGAATCACCCCGCCCCAACAAAAATCACACCTTCTATTTGTAGTAGATAGCTATGTGGTGTATATTTGTGTTTTCTTATTATCCCGTTTGAGTGCAGCCTTTTTAGATTGTTTTTACACAGTTGTGTGAAGTGTTTCCTCTAGGTTTTTATTTTGTTGTTATCATAGTTTGATAGTGATTGTTCAAACAATTAGGCATGAAAAATAAAATGTTTAGGATATTTGAGGATATTTCTGAATAATGTCATTTTGTCCATTTCAAGTGAAAATGATAGTTTTCTTAAGTTACTCACTCTCCCAAGACACCCTTTTCATAAGACTATTGTTTTTCCAAAAAAAATTAAGTGAACAATAATACAAGATAAAATATATATATACATATATTTTTCATAGTTAAAGTTCAAGGTTTATTTCTAAACTAAATATTTCTAAAAATGTCATAGTTGAGAAAAATGTTCTCATCATGCACACCACTTCCAGAGCATCCGNCGCTACATCTCCCCGTGCCTCCCTACCTCCCCTCTCCCTTTTCGCCTTCCTCCCATCCCTAATTTTCTATACCTCTGTTTCCCACTTACTTGCTCTGATCCCCTTTGGATCTCGTGAATAGAGAGTCCTTCTTTCCCCTCTCCCAACTCTTACTGCCTCCCCTCCCCCTCCTTCTCCCCTCTCCCTCCTCCCCTCTCCCTCCTCCTCCCCTCTCCCGCCTTCACTCCCTCCCCTCCCTCCCACTCTCCCTCTCTCCCTTTCCCACTCCCCACATCATATCCCTCCAACCCACCCACTTTCTTTGATCCCCTTAGGATTGAGTGGATAGAGAGCCAGGTAGCTTGAGAACCTTTCACTTGCCGCCGCACTCCACACTCCTTTACCCTCCATTCAGACATGAAAAATGCATTACATAGCTAGATGAAAATCATCTATAACTCTGCCAGTTTCATAGTTGAAAGCATGCATTATTGAAAAATGAAATATGTGTATCGTGGAAATTTGAAAATAATATATTATAATGATAATGTCTCGGCAGTTTAGCCGACCTGGTAGGTAGGTATAATAATAATTACCAGGAGCTTTAAATTTAGGTTCATTGGATACGAAAGCATTGAGAAAAAATTTGCAGTCTCATATTCTTCCTAAATAGGTAAATAATATCCTATTACAATTACAACCATGCTACGGTAAAATTATAGTGAATTCTGTCCTCCAAATAAAATGCTTATAGGAATGAATGTATTTTCACTTGATTTTAAACAACTTTTTAAATTTTGCCAATTGTTTATTGTGAGTACACACTTGTTGGCCGGTATATTCAGAGGGAAACCTGCTAAACTTTTTTTTATTGGAGCTCACAATTTTGAATATGCCCCTTACTGATATTTGCAACAACCTGTCGTACTTTAATTTTGCTATCTGTGACATGAGCAGACACTCCAAGTATATTCAGCTAAGATTCTGTAATATTTTTTTGAAAAAAGGGTTTTGCTTCCTCTTAGCAAAAATCTGCTACCTCTCACTGTTCAGAATTCAACCAGTCTGAATGGGTATATAGGGACATGGCCTTTTCCTTTTGCCCGTGAGATCCTCTTGAGCTACGGAAGAGCGACTCAACCCAGACCATCGCATATCATCTTTCATATCTCTTCAGTAATGATAACTTTCTATAGGCCGATCATATTGTTGGGTTTTCAGATGAGAAATAACCTGTATTAGCTATGTCTCAACTACCGTTATCAATCCTCAATCAATATCTTTAGTTACAATACTATTTTTCTTTTACGAGTGTTTTTGTTTTTATTTGGGCTACATTTTTTAGAATTTTTTTCTGTTTCCATGTAATTATTCAAGCTTAGATACCTCGCAAAGCTGTTTTCCCGACCTACTTGTGACACATTGGACAATGAGGAGATTAATAAGTTTACGGAGACATTTAGCATCATCCCTCTCCCATTCCCTTTATCTTTATGTTTATGAATTATTTGAATCAAGCGGACTGAATTAATTATGATGCAATTGTCTTTGACATGATACATTAAAGCCAATAATTGGAAGTCTCAGTAACAGCGAAGAAGACAAAGAAATTCTCATCTTTGAAGTAAATTTGAGTAACCTTAAAACAGGGAGACTTACAATTAAAGAAAACTTTTGCATCAGTTTAAGTTATAAGTATTAAAAGCAACATGGAATAAAAGTTGCAAATATGAATTAGTGAGGCATATATTTGGATGTATTTGTCTCATTAATTCTTTGAACTTGTTTGAATACATTGCAAATTATCATCTTTATATTCATTTTTCCCCAGGTCGAAGTAAAGAAAGCGCAACCCAAGGAGGTTATGATGCCACAGAATGCAGCAAAGAACCGAGCAGCTATGATGCGGAATCTATACGGGATCTATGGTAAGGGCCGCAGCAGGCTAGGGTGTTCAACCAAAAGACAGGGCCTCGTACATTTATTCATTCATAAGCATATATACCTATCTTTCTCTCTATCAAAGAATCTTTCTAATGCCTTGCCATGTCCTTCTATCTCCATTATCATAGCTCTATCTTTTCACATTTGCCATATTTCTCTTTCCCTACCATTCTATAAGACTTTCTACTATTTCAAAGGCCTCTGTGATGCCTTTTTTCTGTATTTCTCTCATTCCATCTGTTTCTCTTGCCCCCTTCTCCACATCTAAGATGTATCTATCTATCTATCTATCTGTCTATCTATCTATCAATCTGTCTTTCTCTTTCTCATTATATCCCCTCAGTTTCACTCCCCTTCTTTCTCTCTCTCTCTCTTTTTCTCTCTCTCTTTTCTCTTTAGTCCTAGAAATTTCTTTGTAGAGAATTGTGTGTACGCTCTTTAAACTTGATCCCTATGTTATGTTTAAAAAGAGGATATAGGAATTAAGTGTAAAGAGTGTAGATCCGCTTCTCCGCAGAGCGCTGTCCATCCATTTATATTTTTCTACCACTATTTTTCTATCTAGCGTTTCTATTGTCCAATCTCTTTTCTACTTCACATTCTATTCATCCCACCTTCCATACATCTCTATTTCACCCATCACTCCATCCACCAGGCTTGTATCCACCAATCTTACCATATTTATCCATCTATCCATAATACATCTATATCGTGTGGTGCATAATCGGGTTCAGGCAATCGTGTGTCCAATACAGATTTCTCAGAAGATATATTTGAGAAAAGGGCTTTAAAGGCAAAATGGGTCAAATCCATGAGGTCAATATATAGTAGCTACAATGGAACTATTTCGGAGTAGAAAAAATTTGGATCATGATTCACTTTTCTGCAAATATGTATGATCTGAGAAAAAAATGAGATATAGTATTTACAGTGCTACATACAATGCATGACAAATGGGTAGCGGCAAGAACCACCGATTCCACTATCACTCTTCGGCTATTATAGAGAGCCTTTTTTCACAGGGAAGTTTCCCTGTCATACAAGGAGATAGGATATTAATGTTACCTCGCCAATCTAAATGAATTATATATCAAGGTCAAAATTGTTCACTGGTGAAATCTACGCCACGGACATGCCCCAATTCTTCTCTCTTTTTCAATGTCAATGGGTTTGTTAGCTTGTTTAAAGTGTGTCTGCTATTAAAGCAATTATATTCGTGTAGTAGATAGAAAAATCATTCCCATCATAGCTAGCATACATGTAGACACATTGTGTAAGCATGGTTTTTAACATGTATGTAAGTTTGTATAGCGTAGTTAGAGTGTAGGCGAACACGTAGTAGTAGAAAATTAATTGATTTCATTTGACATGTGCCATTTTACAGTCAAGTAAATTCTGAAATCCGAAAAGTCAAAATGAAGATTCCAAATTGTACCACCGCAGATCTGAAATATGAAGATCTGGGGAATCGGAAGTGAAGCGCTAGTGAAATTAACACCCTCCAATTAGATACATCTTGCCTTATAATTCAATTGCTCTCTGATAATCTAATTGAAAGTAATATATTATGCCAACGAAGTGTCTTCATACTCTGATAAAAAGGATACAGGAGTGCATGGGGTGGGTAGAGCATCTGATAAAGAAGATACAAGGAATGGTGGGATGACCCTTTTCAAACAATTTTAAGAAAGACCTTTTCCATCAATCTATTTCTCCTAAATTTGGAGACATTGTTATTATGTGAGTCAACTAGAGGACTGATATTAGTTTTCAAGCCTCCATGTTTATTGGGAGTCTCATATATATTTTTTTAATTTGTGATGAAAATATGTGTCATGTACTTGTATCATTAAGAAATGTTACCAGAATAAATCATTTTGTGATATGATGGTGTATTTGACAATAAAAGGGGAAGCATTAAACCGCTGACTCTTAGGTAATATATGATGATTCCCATTGCTGTGTTAATTCAATAATATATTGATAATAATATTCTCTCTAAATCTAAATCATAATTAACTGTCACTATCTGTTGCCTTTGTACTGTAGTAGAGGAGAGGAGATAGATCAAATGATATAATTGTAAATGAATTTAAAGATTTAAGACAGAGTTGTTGTTATCTAAAAGCCAATCAACCAAGTCCTTAACATTCTAAACTTTGATTCTAAGATTAAAATGATAATTCCTTTTAAAAATCTCAAGATTTGAACTGAGCCACCCAAATCACGCCCACCACACCAATATTATATTACATGTAGACCCGAGCAGCACAGAGACCAGCTTGCTGGAGTTACGATTATTGCAGGCCCAACACCAAACAAACAACAACAACTCGCCCTCGATGTGCTCTATACAGTCTGGTCTCTCCTCCTCCGTGCCGCTTATCATGGACACAGTGGGCAATGTCAAAGGCAAGTTCCAACCGATCGGCGACGCAAACCCGTCGTTGATGACTCACTCAGATTCCTCTCATTTTTTTTAATATCTTATTTTTGTTGTTTTTCTGGTGAAAGTCACATTCTTCATCCGTCCCCCATTTGGGTGAGCAGGAGGGAGACTTTTGATCACTGGGTTACTTTCTTATAGATTAATTTATGATACGTTTAATTTTATCTTCTATTTTTTCAAGTAGTTATTATTTATTTTCCCGCTTTTATTATTTACTTAATTTGACTTTGATTTGAGCAACCACATTTTGATTTAGCTTTGTTGTTTTTGTGTGATTGGATAGGTTTTTTAGAATTGAGAATATTGACTGAATTAATGTTGTGAATATGGCACATTTCAATTGAATTGTACAGTAACCTACTGTAGCTAGGAAAAAATGTAAATGTTTGTGTGGTAAATATAGAGAGCTTATAGTTTATATTATTTGCCTGTTTGTATAACGCATGAATATATATGTAGTTTTTTAATTTTTACAACTCTATGATTTTGTTGAAAAACGTTGTAGAATGTTATTGAGAAGCTGAGGGAAGACAATATATATTCATCTCACTGATATTATTAATCAGCATTTGAAGGTATACGGAATATGCTCTGCTCTTTTATATTTCTTTCAGCTTCTTATATTCTCATCAACTATTCATTATATTTTGTTTTTACTTCTGTGCTGATAATATGATTTGGCAGTTGAACACTATACCTAACTGCTGTGAAGTGTAAACAGCTTGACAATCGCGTTATGCCATAATCAGTACATTTCTTTCCGTTTTTTTTTAATTCTATTGTTTTATAAAGTGACCTTCTTCAACAATAAATGTGGGCATTGCATGGTGTCATCATTATCATATCATTTGTAGAAATGATACGAGTCATTGCCATTTCAGTCCTCCTTCCTGAAACCCCTCACCCCTGCTGCCACACCCCTTCCCAAACAACCCCCCCCCCCC
>BQKZ01001290.1:95800-108909 GCA_036244855.1 Temnopleurus reevesii
TTCCACTCCCAAATGTCTGCACTTAGCTGTGAGCAATATGAACCCATAGAAATCCCATCATATGTAGACTGTATCCCAAGTCTATCACTGTAGATCGTTTGTTCAAGCACACTAGAATACCCTACACCTCCCCTCAACCACCCCAAACACCAATGATTACACCCCCAAACACCGATGATTACACCCCAAACACCGATGATTACGCCAAACTTGTAGTGTTCACTTCTCTACTAATCATTCATTACCCACTTTGGATTTGATTTGATGGATTTTGACCTATTTAACACTACAATTTGCATTTTGATCATTAGGGATAGTTATTCTGTCCACCTCTCCCCTCATTACTCACGCACAACCTTCGGTTAAAATCTCCCCTTAATGAACCCTGAATCGCCCCGCCCCAACAAAAATCACACCTTCTATTTGTAGTAGATAGCTATGTGGTGTATATTTGTGTTTTCTTATTATCCCGTTTGAGTGCAGCCTTTTTCGATTGTTTTTACACAGTTGTGTGAAGTGTTTCCTCTAGGTTTTTATTTTGTTGTTATCATAGTTTGATAGTGATTGTTCAAACAATTAGGCATGAAAAATAAAATGTTTAGGATATTTCTGAATATTGTCATATTTTCAATTTCAAGTGAAATTTATAGTTTTCTTAAGTTACTCACTCTCCCAAGACACCCTTTTCATTACTATTAATTTTCAAAAAAGAATTAAGTGAACAAAAATACGAGATAAAATATATACATATACATTTTTCATAGTTAAGTTCAAGGTTTATTTCTAAACTAATTATTTCTAAAAATGTCATAGTTGAGAAAAATGTTCTCATCATGCACACCACTTCCAGAGCATCCCGAAGAAGCAACAAATAACATTTGGTTGTTGACTGTTTTCAGCTTTTCAGCACTACAGGGGCTTATAACACAAATCAGAATTATATGTGGTCATTCCATCTTTATATTTGTTTTCACCGTGTGATTTATTATTGTAGAATTGTCAGTTTTTGCATAGAATTATCTTACATTATCATGATCTTTTAACCCTGGAATACATGTTTTTAAAACTTAAAAGGTTTATGTTCCTCATAAACTGATATAAATATTTCTCTTGGCTCAAACAATTTTCATAGTAATAGATATTCAATATTTCAGTATTTTAGTTCTTTATTGTTGAGATTTACAAACAAATTTTATAATGACATTGATAATTTATTTCAAACCCTTCTCTCTTTTCTTCATTAAATCCCAACTTCTCTTCTCCTCTTGGTCTACATCAAAAACTGCTTGCATCTTTTATTTATTATATTGCCATGCAACCTCATTTTAAATTGTATTTTTTATTCTTTCTCCCTCTCTCTGTCCCTCTTGCTCTTATAATTGATCTTTTATCCTATCTCTGTTCTCTATCTCACTTCAATATCATCTTCCCTCTTCTCTTTCTCCTCTCTCTCTTTCTCTTTTCCATCCTTCATCGGTGTCTTCCTCTCTTGCCTTCTTCTCTTTCTCACTCTCTGTCGCTACTCTTCCTCTCTTTATTTTTTTTTTATCTTCTTAAATTATTTCTCTTTTACTCTCCCATTTCTGCTTTGCTTCTTGTGCCTCTCTCTTTCACACTGGTTTCTCTTTACATCGCTCTCACCGCCCCGCCCCTGCCACGCCCCTGCCACGCCCAGCTTCTTGCTCCCCGGTGATTGGTTGGCGCAGAGTTTGATGCAGAGTTATCACCACAACCACAACCATAATGGTTACATTCACCACTGAGAGGATCCTACATCTGGCTCCAAGGTATACTTAACTACTAACAGACATGCCAACCAAAAATAGTACTCTTGTTTTTTTTCTGTCCTTTTTCGCTTCCTACTAAATCAGGGATCACAATGAGAGCCAAATCATCAAGGTTTCAGAAACTATGACAATCTTACCAAAGCTTATACCTGCAGCGCAAAGGCGTGTTGTTCAACTTGCCACAGTGCCTTGTTTTGGGCGAGAAGGCAACTTATAAAACTCGCCTTAACGCTGCATGGATAAGTTTCCATAGATCTGTCATAGTTTGTATCCGCTCTCAATGTAAATCTAACTACAGATAAATGTTTCTGAATGTAGAATGTCAACATACCATGATGCCTCACACCTGTTTCCATGGAAAGAATTATTTGTCTACTAGTCTAATGACACTCATTTACCATGATAAATGCTTTTGATTGACAGTTACACACCGGTCAAACTCAATGGCATATTTACCTTTTATTGAAAATACTTTGAATACTGTTAAAGATTTCCAGAGCGACAGGTGGATGCATGTTGATATTTTTACATACTGGATAATGAATTATATCCTCATCTAAATGTAAGAGACAAAGAATACTATTTTTGATTGGCATCCCTGCACTAACATTTTCCTTCTCCATCCTCCCCTCTCTCATATCCATCTCAGTGTCCCTTCTTTAACCCATAGACTTCTGCAAGCTACGATTGTGGCCCAATATGAACATGAAAAACGCTATAGAACATTTATGGGTTAAATAAGGAAAACCAACAATGGCAGAGAGTTGGTTGTGTTTTCATCAATGGGATTTCAGTATATTGGAAGGAGTCAATGGCAAGATCTTTGCACTATAATCCACTTTTGCTCCCAAAGATTTTTTTGTATCTTGGACACTTTCCTTCAAAAATGTTTTAAAAAGACATTCCTGACATGTGCATATATAAACCTCCATAACATTATAGTATACATGAAGTCTAACAAAACAGACGTTTTGAATTATTTGCATATTGATGATATTTTAATAAACCTTGGTGAGAATGCCATTTTGGGAGCTATTTGCAATATGNCACAACCATAATGGTTACATTCACCACTGAGAGGGTCCTACATCTGGCTCCAAGGTATACTTAACTACTAACAGACATGCCAACCAAAAATAGTATTCCTTGTTTTTTCTGTCCTCTTTTGCCACTTACTCAAGTAGTTTTCACATTGAGAGCCGAAACATTATGGTTCCAGTAACTATGACAGTCTTGTGGAAGCCTATACATGCAGCACAAAGGCGACTTGTTAAACTTGCCAAGGCGCCTCGTTTTGGTTGAAAAGGCGAAAAGGTGACTTATAAAACTCGTCTTGGCGCTGCACGGATAAGTTTCCATAGGACTGTCATAGTTTCTGAGACATTAATGTATCGGCTCTCAATGTAAATCTAACCACAGATAAATGTTTATGAATGTAGAACATCAACGTACCCTGATGCCTCACACCTGTCTCCATGGAAAAAATTATTTGTCTACTGGTCTCATGACACTCATGTACCATAATCGAATGCTTTTGGTGCACAGCTATGAACCTGACAAATTCTTTGGCATATGTCAAATTCTATGGCATATTTACCTTTTTTATTAGAAATACTTTGAATATTGTAAAAGGTTTCCAGATCGACAGGTGGATGCATGTTGATATTTTTACATTCTAGATAATAAATCTAGAAATTACGCCCTCATCTAAATGTAAAAGACAAAAAATACTATTTTTGGTTGGCCTGCACTAACATCTTCCTCCTCTTCCATCCTGTCCCCTCTCATATCCATCTCAGTGTCAGTTCTTTAACCCGTAGACTGCTATAGGACACAATTGAAACCAAATCGAAAAAAAAAGGCTGCAGAATTATATACAGTCTAACCTCGTTATAACAAGGTCGTTGGGACCAGAGGAATTACCTCTTTATATTGACACCTTGTTATATCGGGGTCAAAATACACTACAATACAAAGAGTTGGGACCACGGAAATTACCTTGTTCTAACGAGAGCTTGTTATATCAGTGCTCTTTGTAACGAGGTTTGACTGTATTTGATACCAGTTGTCATGACTATGGGCTAAAAATAATTTCAGCCACGCACAATGGATCATTATTCTCAGACTTGTGTATGATAACTTCTAAGCTCATCACTTTTTCAGAGGGTTTGGATTGACTTCTATATTATCTCTAATGACAATTTCAATAATTATTCAGTAAACGAAAAATGGTATGAAGTAGTAACATAAAATTGTGAATTTAGATCTAAGTGATTACTTCTGAAAAAGATATTTTCTTCAAGAAATGCTTTAAAAAGACATTCCAAAAGACATTCCAGACATGTGCATATATAAATCTCCATGACAATATAGTATAAGTCTAACAAAACAGACTTTTTGAAATATTTGCATATTGATGATATTTTGATAAGCCTTGGTGAGAATGCCATTTTGGGAGCTATTTGCAATATCATACATTGCACATTTCAAATATCCCTTTTAAATTTGTAGAAAAGATTTGCCCAAATTTACCACTTTTTCACAATTTTGCTCATACTAACAACTATTCTTTGGTGAACCCCTTGTGAAGTAGCACTAACAAGATTTGATTGTATGTATAAAAGAGGTTTTTTTTTCTTGTAATCATGCTCACCTTATCTATCCCTATATCTTTAGTGAAGTTTTTATTGTCTTGTCCATCAGTTCCATGCTGTCAATGATGGCTGTGTTACATTTTATGATTACCCCTGAACCTTACTCAATGTTGAAATAGAATTATCTTAAAAATGTGATTTTCATTTTTGAAACTGTGAAGAAAAGTTTGATTTTGGGGTAACATTTCAGTCCAAAAATGGCTCAAAAATTAAATGGTTCAGGCCACATCAGTTAGCATTTACTTATTTTCTGATGTCCAACCCTTTCTCAAATGTGAGTTCCAATAAAAAGTTTAGAATATAATTTTTGTGTATCATATTCTGATATGCAATTATCAAATATACAAATTACAAAATCAGAGTGCCAAAGATAGACTGAGATAAAAGTGTTTCACACATTCTTACATATCCTGTACTGTATTATCCATGTAATTTTCACATATTTGTGATGGAACTTATTCTTGAACTCCTCTATAATGATTATGACATGACTCCTTTATATGAAACAAAAAGTCACTGAGTGAGATCAAAATAATATCAAGTCCTAAAAATGAAATTCAATAAATAGAGTAAGTTCCATTTAATGATTATTTGGTTTTTAATCTTTCAGACAGGGTATGGATCGGGTCATTATAACACAGTCTCACATGGAAGGAACTACTAAACCTTACATCTAACCCTTGGACTAAAGTCTTCTACTGGCTCACAATGCAACGGTCCAGCTCAACATCATCCAATCTCCGTGATTATTTGCTGACTTACATCAAGGAAACAAGAACACTTTTTATGTACAGCTGGTAAATGAAAAGCCAGCATTATTTATCAATATTTGTATAAAATATTACAGTGTAAGTTTTTCTCCAGATTTACTCCTAATTTAAGAACTTTTGACTAAGAATTATGTTTTTGAACTGTATTGTAAGACGTGATGGATTTTATCTTGATTATTTTATCTTTTTAAAAGTTTTCTTTTTTTTCTGATTATTTTGCACTTTGCATGGCTCGTATATCTTTGCGATGATATGTCTGGCAGCCGACAATCATTTTTATTTTGATTATTTTTTTTTTTTTGGCTGATGCGTTCATTTTTTATTTCTCTAGATGGTACCATTGGTCTAAGCAATCCAGTGTAACATCAGTGTATATATATTATCTTGTTCAATTTTTGTTATACTTACATTTAAATATGTTTGCTTGCTTTCTTACACATCTATTTTTAAATTATGCAGCCATTTTAGTCTGCACGCAATTGCAATGAAATTATGAATGAGAACTAGTTATGAGACAATTTTCAAATATGGCGTATGGCAAACATGCATTGAAGTTTATCAATGCCAGTTGGGGTCTATGAACTGATATAAGTTTGATGTATAATAAGAAGAGTTATTGATTCATCTGAATGGAGACAAGGTTTCAGATATGTCCGCCTTGAAACAGTAAATTGATATGAGCATATCTGAAACCTATGAAAAGTATGATGCATGTACATACCTCTGATATGTCTGTCTGTTGAACCTTTGACAGAAAAAGCCCAGGATAGGTACCTTTAAAGCAAGTCACAGAAAAGAGGCTTTTAGATGTAAGACCGAATTGTACAACTCTGAAACACAATCCACATAGACTTCTGTCATTGCTTTAATTGGGCTATTTGGAAGTTATTTTCATCGGACATTTCTACTTACTTTTGATAGGATTGGATTGTTGTTTCACAGCTGCCACGAGTCTTACGATGGCCAGTCATTGATTGATAGGGATCTGATTGTCAGCATATTTTTCTAGCAACAATTTGTGCCATTGTCAAAGAAGCTAGAGAGAGATTAAAAAACCTTGCCGCATTGCCTAGCATGTGACTTGTAGTTAGAAGTGCATGAAATCAAATGATTGGAGATATTTTTATTCACTTAATTGCACATAAGACAATTCCATTACTATTTGTATCAACTTTCTGAAGATCTCAATCTATGAATTCTGTACAAGTTTTGTAATTCTCAGCAATATTTAAGGGAAACAAGAAGAAAGAATTGAATTGCCAAAATTTGTTTGTGTGAATTGATTATCCTTTGCTTAGCTATGTGATTATGTGTTTTTTAATTGAGAACTATTTTTGAAAACGTTGTTTGTCTCTATCTTTCTCTCTTGGATTCTGTGTTGTTGTATTCTTGAGTTCTATTTCACAAATTCTGTGGATGTGAAATGATGAAGAAACATATCTAATGCTACTGCTTAATGAATTTATATAACTGGAGAATGGTATTGACCATACTCTGCAATTGATTTTATGCTGTATAATAATGCTTTCTTCTTTCAATTCAAAATTGAAATCATGAAGTATGGTGAAATTAAGAATCTGATTGCGTGAGATAAGGTGAGAATTCTTCTCCTCTGATTATATCTATCTGAAATGTACTCATAAGAAATCAACCAAAATGAAACATATTTGCCTGAATCATGTACTACAAATTTATATTAGGTTTTAAGCGAAAATCAAGTGGAACTTTAGAGGAAGCTAGATATTGGGAGGGGATCTACATATCACTGTACATAATAATTCTCAGGTTTGCATCTACTCTGGCTGTATAAGATAGAAACAAAGCAGGAGAATTTTATCAGAGAATTTTGAATTTGTGCTTACTGAGGCGTAAGAAAATCACTGTAATATATATAGTTGATGAGGCCTAGATTGGCTTTACAAACTCATGCTCCTAGGGAATCTCAAACACTTTGTTGTCTAAATGATGAATGTGTGTTTGTTGTGTGTATGTTGAGAGTGTATGAATATCGGGTGTGTTTGTTTGTTGTCTATGTTTGTCCGTTGTACGATGGGGTCGTATCTCTTGTATGTGTTGTGTGTTCTCTTCCTTCCTCAACTCAGGGTTGAAATATTTAAAAAAAGAAAAAAATACATTAACAGTGGTTTCAAGATTGATTCTGTTTTCTATGAGAGATGTTTGGAAATAGGTGAAATCAACTGAATGTTTTAAAAAAAAGTTATAAGAAATTAATAAGTTTTAAATGGAATGAATGATATTGTTATGTAGACTGATTTAAGACAAGTAGTGGAGTTGTTATATTTGTGTGTTTAGGAGCCAAATCTTTCCACTCTGTTCATCTGAGTTGACCCGTAGGTTCATCAATGCCACTGGGGGAAATACAGTCTCGTACTATCAACAACAACTTAAAGAATATCTTAAGAAGTGCCAACGTAATTGTTAAACAATGGGGTCATTGTTGTCCTCTTTTTATTATTAAGATACACTCTAATAAGTGATTTGATTTTTATTTGTTACACTTAATCTCATTCTTTTCACATTTTCTGTTGTCTAGGTCATTTTTTTGTTAGCTCGTATGTGTTGTATCATGGCTTTTTAAATTATTCTCTCATTTTTTATATATATATAAATATATATATAACTCAATTACTTGTGAAGCATATAATAAGGTTCTGCTATTCATTTTATTCTTGGTTGTGTAATTTTAATTGACTCTCTTGTACATTTATTGGTAAGTTATTGTAGCTATGACACGTAGTAGTATTGAAGTAGAAGTAGTATGGTAGTATAGATGTACTTGTAATTACATGGTTGTGGTGATAGTAGTTTGTGCACTAAGTAGTAGGTATACAATGTATAAGTCAGTGTGAGAAATTAAGTGTAGATAAACTGATAAATTTGTGATTTTGAAGTGACATAGGACGGGGAGCTTATCTCCCCTCTTCCCCCATCCGTTGCTCCTTTTTCTCCTCCCCAGAAAAGAAAAAAATGTTTATATGAATACTCTGCTTTGTTTATATATCTATATATGCACAAGTACAGATTTCTTAATTAGCTTGTGGTGATTGTTTTATACTCTTAGTCAAAGACAAGAGAGAGAATTTTATAAACATATGATATGGTTCCGTCTGCCAGTGGTTGCCATGACAATGCAAGTTGTGTATAGAATAATTAACATGTCGATTCGCGATGTGTTAGTTTGCATTTAAATGAACAGAAGCACAGGACCTTGAATTATTTTATACAAATTTTGACATTAAACTGCCACCAAGGTCACAGTTCAAAGGTCATAAGGAACACAGATTATATCCTGAGAAATATGGGAATGGATATGTGAACGGCACAGCAGTGCCAATTAGTGTGAAAGGCCAATGTTTTGCTGTTCCAATTTGGACCGCTCAGAATGCATGTGTTTAAACAGTAGTGTATATATTCAGAATAAGAAAATTTCTACTTCTTTTCATCTTCGTCATGAGATGAATTTAGTGAAAAATTCCAGATTTATTTATATTAGTGTTTTATTAGCAAGCATTGCTGCTATATTTAGGGTGAATCATGTAGCATGCGTGCCTTACGATACACAAAGATTTTAACAGTAACAAAAGCGTTTGAATCCAAATGTTTCTGGCAGATGTCTTGATGGGAAGGGATTCATATAGTGAGAGATTGTCAAGGATTGAACAGGAATAGAAAGCAAAGAGAGAAAGACGGAAAGGATAGATTATTAAGTGTCTTTGTAGAGGCGCTGGCAGTGTAACCATTTCATATGTATCTCCTTATAATGATGCAGACACATTTTCATGTGAAGCATAGCAATAACAGTAACAACCCTCATTGGGTACATAGCTGCTAGAATGGCTGCTAAGGCTATTTGTATGATAGGCCAACATTACAAGGGAGATGGCCTATTATACATATACTCGAGTAGCTGTTACATGTGTAAATCACACCATAGTTTTGAAGGAAGACGAGAGCTGACCGGTTCTCGATGTGAACCCTTACATGACAGTGCGACTGTTTCATTCTGAGGAGATGAAAAAAACAACCGTGGCTACCTCAACCGCCACTCTTAATAGAATGGATTCACCACAGATCCAATGAGAGTGATAATTGCCCAATCATTGCGCATTCGACAAGCTCATGTCAATTTATAAAGCAAATCTGTATATTTAGCAGCTCTTTAGCAAGTCAGCTGATTTCATACATATTTATATTCTGCATAATATTCAAGCCTTTCCCCCGTCATGAATACTGCTGGGTATTATAGCGCTCATGTTTGTATATGATCACTCATAAACTATTATATTCCCCTCAATCATATACTGTGGAATATATATTGTATTGTATGATGTATAAATGAGTCCATTCTTTTTTTGTTGCTTCAAGCACAGTTTGTTAACAGGGTGCCCGCTTGTTTTTATCCTAGGGTGGTTAGGAAGAGCAGGCATCATGAAGAGACCTTTTGTAGATGTTCTGTTCGATGATACTCTATTTATTTGGAAGGGAAAGGGAATGATCTCTCTGATAACACATTTGGAGGTCATTTTCTTCTATTTTGTTTCTGAAGAATAGTAGGTCTTCTGTGAACCTTATTATTTGAGATTTCATAGACATGATCTTCTTGAAAATCACGGGTATCCTTATATTTTGTACAAATATTTGTGCGAAAAGCTTTAATAGGAGATCAGAAGTACGAGCCATCGTCATTTTGCTTTTCGAACAAATGATGGGGATTTATAACATGAGATCATGCTGTCGCAGGAAATATGAATGTTGCGATATATGATGAGCAGGATTTTTTAATATTTACGAAAATTGCAAAAAAATATGAAAATGAAATAATTTTATGTCTAATTGTACATATGGAGAAGATACCAAAAATGTATTATTGACATTTTATTCATCAGAGGGCTGTAATGTAGACTAATAATGCAGGTAGGACTTAGGGAGGTGCCTCCAGCCATCTCAGTAATAGTCAGAAAAATAGCGTAGTCCTTTTAACAGAGAAAGAGAGCCGAATATATATATATTAAAGACCCTACAAAAAGTGCAACATAGATAAATTAATGAATTAGTGTTCTACTCTTCTCTTTTTTAATTTTGTAGACAAATTATTATTTGGAAGAAAAAGCAACAACTGACTTACGTTGTGTTGGCGGTTACCCCTGCAGCGAAGAGAGATTCATTCTGGTGCGATGAATTTGAATGCTGGTAGAATTAGCAAAGATTTTTAATGTACATTTTCAAACTGCAATGAATTTTTTGTAATGATGAACGTTATAAAGGAGTATGTTATCTCTCTCCCGTTGCTAGGGGTAACGGTCAGCACAACATTGGAGATTCAGCTTTCATGTTTCGTGACATATGCCCTTTTTGCAGTGAAATTCCAGTAATTGCCAATTTTGTGAACAAGTTCATTGTCATAATAACTTGTTTGTTATTGTATAGACTTACATGTCTATGGACCAACATATTTGAAATCTAAGATGTTTTTGTTTTATTTCGTTTCTTTTTCCTTGTGCTCTTTATCTCAACTGTTTTGTATTGTTCTGCAGATAAAACACCAACTAATATGAAGAAGGTGTTTTAAGCCCATATTTTGATATAGGCGTGTTTTGACTATTTATTCTCTTCTTTATACTAGCTCTCTAGCTCAAGATTGCAGTGATATAGGCGCTCTGTCATGGCTGCCTCTCTTGATTGTAATTTAAAAACAATTTTGCAATATTATGCACTAAGATTTCTACTTATGAACACCTACCAAATGTCCTGCACTAGAAAGAAATAATTAGACTATTTTCTTCTGCATATTTTAAATTATATGAACTATTTAGCCGTTAAGTTTGTGTCTTATAAATTTCATTTTACACTGTCTCTTGTCACTGCTTGATTTTTTTTCCATTGACACGAAAGTTGTTTCTCGCTTGGTCATTGTCCGTTGACATTGTGTAGATGTAAGTGGTAGGGTGGTGTTAATAATGCACTGAGGAAATCACACTAAAATGAAATGTTAAAATATTGATAATAAATTCTGTTTGACTTCTGAAAAGAAAGCTCGTTCATGTGTTATCATTCTGTCTGCTCATTTGTAGGAGGTGTATGCTAGCAGAAATGCCAACCTAAATCCATAATTAGAGAGTGCCCCGAAGAACAGCTCAAAGCAGAGAGTAGCTACACTGAGTGAATAAGTGAATAGAAATAAAAAATGTGTATCATATAACAGCTGAGCCAAATGCACTAAGGAGTAATAGCACATGGGTATTGTTACCATGTCTCCTTTATGAGAAAATATTTGGTTCAGCTCTTTGGTGATTCAGTCTTTAATTTCTATTATCAAACATATTCTGGGACGGTTGGCATCTCTGTATCATTATTATCATTATCTCTGTATTATTATCTTATTCATTTTAGTGCTGCATCATTCTTATGAGGTTGTCACATATCCACTCCCAAGGGGGGGGGGGGTATAAGATGGGTAAAAATATTGCTGCCTTTAATGAAACTGAGAGCCGATTAAAGTATCTTTGTAGAGTATTAAATTAATGTTTCATTGGGATATCAATAAAAGTATGTCCATATAATAAGCAGCTCTAATCTATATCAGGTGAAGATTGCTACCCAGTTTCCAAAACATGCACTCTAAAAACTCAAATGTTGAATCAACATTTAAAAGGTTGGAGGAGTGACAACCTTTTCAGAGTGGTAAAATAACATTTAAAAAATGTTGGATCCAACTGTTCAGGTGTTGGATCCAACATTTATAAAGCCTAAATTTACCATTTGTAAATGTTGTCACTCCTCCAACCTTTTGAAATGTTAATTTAACATTTGAGTTTTTAGCGTGTGCTTATAATGAACAAACCTTTTAACTTCTCAATTCTTGAAATATAAGTGGAAGATCTCTTATGATAAATTTGGGAAAAAAATAGATTCATCAGAGTGTGCATGAAAATGAGTGAGGGGAGAATGAATGAGAGGGTGGAGGAGAGAGGGCCCGGAAGAGAGAGAGAGAGGGGGGGGGGTAGAAAGACAGACAGAGAGAGGGAGTAGAGACAGACATAAAGGGAGAGAGGGGTAGAAAGACAGACAGACAGAGAGAGAGAGGGGGGAGAAAAAAGAAAGAAAAAAGAAAGAAAAAAAAAAAAAAAAAAGAGAAATAGAAAGAAAAAAAAAAGAGAGAGGAAGAAAGAAAGACAGACAGACAGACAGAGATAGAGGGAGTAGACAGACATAGGGGGGGGGGTAGAAAGACAGACAGAGAGAGATAGAGGGAGTAGACAGACAGAGAAGGGGGTAGAAAGACAGACATAGAGAGAGGGGGGTAGAAAGACAGACAGACAGAGAGAGATAGAGGGAGTAGACAGACAAACATAGAGAAGGGGGTAGAAAGACAGACAGAGAGAGATACAGGGAGTAGACAGACATAGAGAGAGGGGGGTACAAAGACAGACAGACAGAGAGATAGAGGGAGTAGACAGACAAACATAGAGACGGGGTAGAAAGACAGACAGAGAGAGATAGAGGGAGTAGACAAACATAGAGAGAGGGGGTAGAAAGACAGACAGACAGAGAGAGATAGATGGAGTAGACAGACATAGAGAGAGAGGGGGGTAGAAAGATAGACAGACACAGAGAGATAGAGGGAGTAGACAGACATAGAGAGAGAGGGGGGTAGAAAGATAGACAGACACAGAGAGATAGAGGGAGTAGACAGACATAGAGAGTGGGAGGGGGTAGAAAGACAGACAGACAGACAGAGATAGAGGGAGTAGACAGACATAGAGAGGGGGGTAGAAAGACAGACAGAGAGAGATAGAGAGACAGACATAGAGAGAGGGGGTAGAGAGAGAGAGAGAGAGAGAGAGAGAGAGAGAGAGAGAGGGAGAGGGAGAGAGAGA
>BQKZ01001291.1:12219-35602 GCA_036244855.1 Temnopleurus reevesii
AATTTTTACAGTATGTCATCTGAGTTTGCAGCACCTTTCTTGAAATTCCGTTTTTTGTAACTCATTGCCAAATGATATCCATGAATCATATTATTTTGTTATAACACGATGTAATCTACTTCCAGAAAATCAAGTTGAATGCCAATTCAATGCTCGTTTGTAATGTACCTGTATGTTATTGAAATCGGATCTTGATGGTAATTGTTGTGTCCACACAATTCAATACACGGTTAGTCAAATCTTTGTCCTATGACCCACTATATTTTGTGGAAATAGATTATACCATATTGCTTGAAGGTTTTACTCGTGGATGAATGATGAGAAGAAGGCTTCATAGTACAACGAGTTATCTTTCTTGGACTCAGAGATGTGAGTGGTCCTGAAAAGGACCTACCCACCCTCGATATTTTGATGGGCATGTTCTCATCGTTTTCATAACATGTATTCTATTTCTATTGTTGTACATGTATACTGAAGAAAATCAAATCAAGATCAAATAAAAATCAAAGAATAATCTTTCTCACCACGATGACTTCTGTGTTGAGGGCAGCATTGTCCTTCAAATTCACACTGTATTGGTTGGTTTGATTATCAAAGTATTGGCTCGGAAGAAATTCTGGTAGGTTGTCGTCCACATCACCGATGAGGATCTCGACCGTTAGTTGCGCATATGGTTGAAACTCTGGTAGAAAAGTAATGATCATAGTTATATTATTGAATTAGAAATGCATATTTTTCCATTTTTTCATTAACCCTTGCAGCAAAGGCATGTAATATAAACCAAGTTTGCAATCATCAATCACAAACATTAGTACATGATTTGCCATAGTCTTATGATTGATCGGAAATCTTTATGTTGATGGGCCCAGATGTCTTTATTACCAGAATGAACTTCAAACTGATGGAGAAAGTAAAGAGAAAATACAGGAATAATCTTTATTTTTTTAGCTTGATTATTAAGGATACTGGAATATAAAGCTTCTGACATAGTTTCAAGGAGAGCAATTATATCTTTTGGTAGGATCATGCTACATAAAAGAACATTTGAAATAAAGCTACATTGTAAATTCAGCCTGTATTTCACCTTCAAAAATATCCAAAATACAAAGAAAATTATGATTTAGTAGTACTGTTCAGAATTGCTAATCCCATCTGTACCAAATTGAGATGTAAGAAGCTGATTTCCTTTATCATCCATATAGCCAATGTCCACCTAGATATAAAGAACTCTTTCTAATCTCTGTGAAGGAAATTTCTTTCTATCACATCCATTTACATACATACAAAAAATTTCCTTTCCAGGTTTAGTATAATCATCATAATTTTATTTACTTATAGGCAAACTTGAGCCATGTTCATAAGACATCATATTTGGAACATTATATCATAAAGGTCTGGAAAATTGATTTTAAAAGTGAAATTAAACTTACCACTGTACTGTCCTGATGTATTTGGATACATTGCAATTATCTGAAAGAAAACATGGAAAGGGAACATTTAACATAAAACATGAAGGATGAATTGATACAACAGTGAAGTTGTCTAATGTATCAGTTTCACACATGAGACATGAAATTAAACCTTTGCCTAAACTTCGCTAAAGGCAGAAATTTATGGAAGCCTTCTACCTATCTCTACTACCATACAATAGAATACGATTTGCCGGTCACTGCTACATGTATGTAGTCAAAATGAGATAATTTCTATCATACTTCTATATCACTTCAGTCAAAATAGACAAGGAAGGAAATTATGGGGGACCTGGGGGACTAACTAACTTGAAATCCCCCCCCCCCCCGAAGGGCAGACAGGAAAAACGGTCCAAAGCTATTAAAAAGACTACCAAATGAGCATATAATTTCTATAAATTTCTGGAAATACACCAAATGCGACTGTATTGAATGTTATCACACACACTGTAATCATTCTCACACATGAGTGATAACAATTGTTGCATGATGTCTCTCTCTCCATTAGACTTGCTCAAATATGTACCCATAGCAAAGGGGAACAATTGACATATAGGCACTAACTTATTTTGAGTCACTTATTGGGTGCTGCTATGAAGTTGCAACTAAATATCACAAATACCCTACAAATCAGTTGCAAATTAGAATGCACATTACACACTGTCCATGCGTTTGACAAGACAATATATGTTTTTGATTGGCGATTGATCAACTGATCAACTGATCAACTGCAATTTGCAAATGATCACAACTTTCTAGCAACATCCCCTTAGTGTAATTGCAACTTACAGACAGATTCAAGCTTGACTGAGTTTCAGCATCTAACGGACCACTGGATTGGCCATTATAAGCGAGATACACTCCGTTAGTCCCCATGTGATTGAAAGTGAATTGACCGGACTCGTCACTCAACATGTACGTCACACCAGCATCTTCACCCTATTAGAATAATATAAATGATAATAACAATAATAATAATACTATCTGCGACGTGCTATAAAATGATGATAGTAATATAAATAACTATAAAAAATAATACATCAAATTTACTAAGGTTGGTCTTTCCAGTTTTTCGAACTGTTCTTCCAGCAAGCCCTGCAATAACATAGAGCTTAAACAGGCACTTACAGCGAAACACTTTCATCTGCTTATGGCAGTTGCCAAAAATTGAATGTTTACAAAAAATCAACTGAGGGAAATTGTTATCTATGTTTGCTTTTTTTTAATGTAGTTCAATACAAATTTGGAGTAATATTGCATTTCTAATTTGTTTTTAATTTTCATCTTTAAAAATATGTTATTACGGTGTTACCCCTAAAGGGAAATTTCTGATGACAGCAGAGATAGAGGAGAGGATGACTTGTCCGCAAATACAGGGATCCAAACAAAGATATTTCGCCATAAAATAACAAACAAAATCTTACTTACTGCATCAAGATCTGGATCTGTTGCTCTGATGGTTAAGGGTGTGTTTCCATTCCTCTCGCTTGTCACTTGCATTCCTTGGACGGCATTTTCTGTGATGTATCCTACTAGCGTAGCAACAGGAAAGCTCAGAGGGAAGTTGTTGATCGGTGTAATCTCAATGATCACTGTTGCGTTGCCACTGCGAGAACCTTTGGTGGCCTGCAAGAGGAGAACACATTGATAATGGCATGACAGCTTACAGGAAAATTGCTATTTGAAAAGAATGTCCATTGCAAGAACCTTTGGTGGCTTGTGCGCAAGGAGAACACACTGATCAATTTCAAATGATAGTACAGGTAAATTGTTGATTGGTACGATTACTGTAATCAATGTTGCATTGCAACTATGAGAAAATTTGGGGCCTTCAAATGGAGAACAGACTGACAGCGGCAGGCCCGAAAGCTTATAGAGGGAATTTGTTGATTGATAATCTCGATCATCACCAAAACATTGCCACTGTAAGAAATATTGGTGGCCTGTGCGCGGGGAGAACACACTGATTAATGTCAAATTATATATTAAAAGGTAAATTAATGATTGGTGAAATTATTGTAATCAGTGTTGTATTACCACTATGAGAACATTGGTGAGCTGCAAATGGAGAATATATTGGTAGCGGCAGAAAAGCTTTGAGGAAAATTGCTGATAGACAATCTCAACGATCACTGTCGCACTGCCACTGCAAGAACGTTTGGCGGACAGTGACAGGATAACAGATTGCTTGATTTCAAATTATAGAGGCAAGAGAGGTGAGAGGGAAATTTTTAGATGGTTGTGACCTCCATAATAACCATTGTATTGCGACTGAGATAGTAGAATCATTGATCAATTCAGAAAAGTTAAATGAAGCCGAGTGTTCAGCAGAGACACAAGATAAACTATTTCCGTAAAATAAAATGGTTAATGGAATAATAGATCCGTATACCATATACTCAACTGTGCGAATACAACAATCACAAGCTGGTTTCAATTTCGATAGCATTACAAAGGAGCATTGATTTGGCATTGGAATTAATTTTATGGACATAGATTAAACCATGTTCAGAGGAAAATCTGAAATATTCACTTACTCCAACGTAGATGACAAAACTGCTATACTCAGAATGTCGAACCGGTTGAAGTAGTGTAACATCCCCCGTCATTGGATTGATGGAGAAATAAGATGCATAGTTTGGAGGTCTCCCTGTAAAAACATAATCATAATAATAAGACAGTTTTTGTATAATAACAATAATAGTGAACGGCTTTTATACAGCGCTAATCAACTCTTCATGAGAATTCCCTAAGCACTCTACAATTGCAGCATTATTACCCTGGCTTTAGCAGTGCAGCTACTATGCTATGTAGTGCATTATACCTTAAAGGAACGGTCTCAGTGTGCTTAAATGAAACAGTTATAGAAAAAGAAGAAAAAGTAATGTTATGTAACAATACAAGGAAAAAGGCCATTACATTATTGTATAAGATAAAATTTTCGCTGGGTTTTGTTTTCGTTAATTTGGCGACCATAAATTACCTAAAATTCAACTCACTACATGAGGCTTAGGGGTCGTAACACCTGCAGGGCCGGGTGCTGGTTCAAATACGGTATGAAATAACATAAATGATGATAATTAGATCATTTATATAGGGCAGTAACAATATGAATATACTCTACTGCACTGTAGTACTGCAAAACATCAAATTTCTGTTGCTTGATTAGAATCAGCTTTATAGCCTAGGTATTGCCGATATATTGGTGAGCCCTTGAATCCTAATCATCAATCTTCTATTTCAATCTTTTATAACAAGATTCATCTTTACTATAGTGACAGTGGTGATATAAATTTGTTGTTGTTGTTAAAGTACTTCATGCTTTACTTTAAAACATCTTCATTGTGATTTTTTACAGTTTTCATTCCAAAAGGTTTGCAGTTGCACCAAGTAGTGTAGGGTTAATTTGATGTGCAGAAGTGATTAACAACTCACCTCCTGTGAATGAGTATGTTACATCTTGCGGATCCACAGTGCCGCCAGAACTATTGACGACCATTATCTGATTTGGGGAGAACTGTAAAGGGCTTAATCTTGGCTGCCGGGTGAAAAGAGAGAAAGAAAAAGAATACATTTCTGAATAATTTGATGATGCGTTCACTTCCTATTTGCTTTAAAAAGATCCGTTTATATCCTCTCAATGATTAAAGACATTGTCACACATTAAGAATTTATGTCACACATTAAGATTAAGATGAAAGCAGCATGTCCATTGTGCCCCAAAACTTGAATCTCTTGACAACGATTTATTCAGAATTCAAAATGTATGGAACGGATAGCATCTGTGGCACACATATCAATCAAATTTGAAGGAATTCTATCAAGACATGCACTCATTATTAGCGGAACAGACATGACAAAGCAGTGGAGTTAGTTATAAATTAAACAAATAATTAAATGCTTTCTCCAGTATATTAGGGACCTACATGTACATTCACATCTACAGGCCTAGGAAAGATGATACAGTTTATAACAACAGAAAAACACAAACAAAACTTCAGAGTTCAGAGTTTACATGGTGTGGTGAAAAACTATAAAGTAGAATAGAGGTATCAAACACTTTTTAAAATTAGCTCTGAAAGAAAAATTTACTCCATACTATTAACATACGGCTTTCTTAGTGTACTGTCCTCAGCACGAAACGTAACACCAATAAATTCACTCTTTGGACACAAGAAATTCACAGTTCATACTTTTATTTGTGTGTTCCTTTTGTACAACGCAATGTTGCGATATCCGGTGACCCCGGTGACCTTGTTTATGTAAATGAATGACTGCATATAATCTGCATACATTAATAATAACAATAATACATAACATTTATTAGGCACTAAATACGGATTCAATTCAATTCAATTCAATTCATTTATTTTCACTTCATCAGAAATAATACAAAGTATAATGAACATTTACAACAACAACAAAAAGTTGAATAAAACTCTGTATAACAAAAATATAATGAACATAACATTGACAAATATTGTACAAAGCAGTTAACATACAAAGCTTTCTATGTGCCCAGTATTCTGATAATTAACACTTAGGTGATTTTGTTCGCATTTTTGTACAAGTACACTGTCTATGGGAACTGTTTTTGTGTATAAACTCAGGGAGTAAACACAATAGCCAGAGCATGCTTTCCATTGTTTGCAGTGCCTATAAGCTCGTGACTTGATCTGTCTATTCCCTAACTTCAAAGTTAATGCAACACGGAAAGGGTTAACTGGTCAATTAAGTGAAGAAAAAGAGGAGGAAAAAATAGTACACATTACACTTAATAGCAATGAAAACCTTATAAAAATAAAGTTTATGAAAAGAAAAAGTCGAGAGAGGAAAATATGCGAATGAACTCACTGTTTTCTCCTGAGTGGTTGTCCTGTATGTGACATCTGTACATATACTCAAGTTGCAACCAACGAAGAATGGAGGTAAATCATCCGCATCTAGCACATTCACCGTCAACGTGGTTGTTGCCGTTTTAGAGATGTTACCGGTCGGATTGTCCTGCAAATTAAAATGATTTTTTAAATATTGCTCATCTCAGAGTAATGAATATAAGCATATTTACAGACATAAACCCAGGATAAAAACTTCAGAAGTTGCAGTTAAGTTTGAACAGCACCCCCTTAGAGTGTAACAGGGGACAAAATCTTGACATGAAACTGATGACGTTCGGCGGATCTGGATGTTCTGATTTGACAAGATACCATCCATTATCGTTTTTTGAACTCATCTTCAGTTGTACTGAGATACGTTTCTGGAACCTACATGTATTCCAGGACAGTTGTCGTTCAAGGACTGTCCTCGACTGAAGGTACATCCACAGTAACGTAGTAACTTTTTTCGGCTTTGGCTCTCAGTCTACACTATAAACCTACATGCCAGCACACACACACACACACACACACACATATATATATATATATATATATATATACATACATACATACATGTATGTACTAGCAGACGTGTCTTATCAGCCACCTGTCTATAGTGGCCACCTAAGTTGATTCCCTCCATGTGGACACGTGTGTTACAGAACCTGTCTATAGTTATCACCTGTCTACAGTGGCTAACTAAATTGGTTCCCTCCAGATGGACATGTGTGTTATAGAACCTGTCTATATAATAGTGATCACCTGTCTACAGTGGCTGCTTTTTCTGTTTCCCTTGGGTGGCCATTGTAGACAGGTTTGACTCAACACGATATAAACTATTTCCGCAAAATAAAGTGGCTCATGGGCAATAGAGCTATACGCCATGTATTGAACTGTGTGGACACAACAAGCTTGTTATGATTTGAATGGCATTACAAAGAAGCATCGGATTGGCGTTTGATTTAATTTTACGGAAATAATTTATATCATATTCTGTGTGACAACTATTCTCACCTTAGCCTCAATCAAGACTATCCACTGCTGCTTCTTCTCAAAGTCCAGTTTCTTTACTAATGTCACCTCTGGTTTCCCAGTGTTGGGAATGGCGAAAGTCTCATTCGATGTCTGCAAAACAGAACAAAATATAATTACAGACCTGTATAAAGCTAAGAACTGAAAGAGTTATGACATTATATGTTGTGCTTTTAACAGTGATTTGGTTTTTTTTTACTATCTATTAGTGTTGAGTTACTGAAATGTTTTTTTTTAATCTATGATATAAATTTTAAAAAAAATGCTTTATTGTAACGTAAAAGTTTAAAATTTAATTTCACTGCTGCAAAAAAAATATTCTCTTGAACAAAAAATACAATTCTCATAGATATTTATGAATCCTGATATCTATGTGCCTATGTAACTTTTTCTATGCATGTTTACATTCCTTTGTCGGTCGCCGCCCCCTGAATTGTAGATAGGTTATACAGCCTGATGTGAGATAAGTGTTTTTAAAGGAAACCAAACCCTGGAATTATTGTGCTCTCATTGAATGAAGTAAAATCAGAGGAACAAACTGTGAAAATTTGAGCAAAATCGGACAACTCATTCCAAAGTTATAAATTTTCAAAGTTACAGAGATATGACGATCCCATAAAGTCGTTCTTAAAGTCTTTTGTAACTTCGTGCTTTTCAACACAGATATAAAGAACCATCTGCAATAGTAAGGTATTTTTGGTGGTCCCAAGCATCTTGTTAATATGTATTTCCAATGTAAAAGCACAATGTATGTAGCTCTAACGTACCAACAACACGAAAGGTTTATGTCGTGTGGAACTCTTTCCAGCATTTAACCCATTCAGGACAGGAGTTATTTTACAACAAATTCAATCAATATTCCTTTCCTAAATTGGCAACACTAACATTTAAAATTCTCTTTTTATAATGTTTCAATTAAGAATTATGTTACCATATGGAATCTTTATCAAGAAGTGTGTGAAAAAGTTAAAAGTTGCCAATTTGCGTGGAAAATGGGGATTTTCAAATGATTTCTGTGTTGCCAATTTCAGGATTTATGACCATTTTAGTGATTATTTTCATTAAAAAAATTCTCTGCATCCAGCGACAAATGATGATAGAATGAAAATGGACAGAACTACAATAGTGTAGATTTTTTCTCTTTCTGCTCATACATCAGATATTTAGAGCACTACATCAAAAGTTATTGGACCAAAACACAAAACATGTTCTATCGTCATGAAAGGGTTAACATAAATAGATAAATAAGTGAATTACCGGGTCACCGGGGTAGTAAAGAACACTGTATTCTATCAGTCCATAGACGTTCACGCCGTCAGAATCGTTTGCCTTGATTCCGTCAAACACGATGCTGCCACTGGGCAATGCCTGTTCAACAAAGAAAAAATATTGTGATTTATAAATGCATATAATTGAATTGAAGTGCACATTTCAATATTTATTTCCTTTTCAAAGACATAATCAACATATAAATACAAGATAACAATGTTACACAATCAACGAGGTGAAAACCCTGTAAGCAATGCTTGAATATTCATTATTCATTATTCCTTGTATTTTCAACAATTTTAAAGGAATTAATTAAATGATTTTTGTGTTGGGTAGATATATAATAGATATAATTGCCTTATCCCAACATGGGTGAACACTGATTGACAGTGCTTTACCGCGATGCTGTGAAAAAAATTACACGTATCGAGCCCGCCACTTCCATTGGCTATTGATGCTCTAACGGTAAGACACCTGTCTAGTCATCAGGATATCATGGGTTTAATTCCTACACGAGAATGCCCGTGAATTTTTTTCAAAGCATCTTAGTAAAGTAAAGTCAATGAGTATTATACACCTTGCTTGTTCACGTAATATGAGAAATATCACCATTCTGGTTCTATATTTCATGAGGCTGCAGGAAGAATGGAATATTTCCCATATTACATAAGAACAAGCAGGTTGCAACGACTTTATCTCTTAAAGTGGAACTTGGTACTGGTGTGTGCTTGTATGCGCGTGGCCAAATTGTCACACCTTGTAATTTTCAAGGGATACAGTACCATATCACTTGGTTATATAAAATCACAAATTGAACAATCAGATTGAAGAATGAGACCGCACCAAGTGATAATCATCCATGTTGGGATAAGGCAAGAATTATCTTAGTTAATTTCCCACCTCTATCGTCCTTTGCAAGTATCAAATTAAAGGAAATCTGAGGCCAACAAATAATTTGCTAGTTTGTAGTATACATGAAAGTAATCCCGATAAACATTCCATGACATTGAAAAGGTGTTTAGTTTTCCAAATATTGAATTCTTAACCCTAATCCCATTGGGCTTTTTCAATCACATATGTTTCGAAAGCATGTAGCGCCTGAACCGCATACCCGATCATCGAAAATTTGGTCTCAAATGTTACGCGAGACTTGAATAAAAAACTAATTTCAGACTTCTCGCGAGAATTGTTGAAGGTAGGAGGACCTAAAAAGCGCCCCCCCCCCCCTATGATCAGGGTGAAACTGATCAATTCTCATGAACAATCAAAAGACAACTGGCAGGAACACTACAGTGTAATTCACACAGGAAAACAATGGGATGGACACACAAAAAAATGCGCGTGTATAGCTGCAAGGCTCACAAGACACAAGGAGCCTAATTGAGACTTACGGAGTCCAAATTTGATCACCAACTAGCCGTTTATATGCTTTTAACTCCGTAACTACATGTAGTAATCCACATCATGTCAGAAAAAGTAATTTTGGGTTAATTTTATGCATTTCTGGCAATATACAAATTATAAATCTTTTTTACCCCAGATACACTTTAAGCCACAACCTCTGGTGAAAAGTTGGAGGTAAATTTGCATAAGCCCCGATCAAATATGGGCCCCGGAAGCAACAAGATTCAACACGACTCTTTGTTCTGAGGCAGTTAACTGTGAAATAACAAAGAGTTGTGTTGAATCGTGTTGCTTCCGCGCCTTTATATGACTGGGGCCTCTATGTTTATGGTGCCCCAAAGAAAACTCCAGATACTCTTTAGGCCACAAACTTTGGTGAAAAGTTGGAGGTAAACTTGCTTACCTCGGAGACTTGGACAGTGTATGGTGCCCCAAAGAAAACAGGTGCATTGTCGTTCACGTCTTCCACTTTAATTTCTATATAATATTTCCAGGTACTCTGTGCATTTGGAAAAAAAATAAAATCACAGCAAAGATTAAAGGGGAACCACCCCCTGGAATTATCATGCTCTCATTGAACGAAGAAAAATCAGATGAACAAACTGTAAAAATTTGAGCAAAATTGGACAACTCGTTCAAAAGTTACAAATTTACAAAGTCACAGAGATATGACAATCCCTATCTCTGATGGAGATCCGTGCGATCGGCAAATTTGAAGGAATCTGTGACGTCATGTCAGACAACCCCTCATTCACTCCACAGTATACAAAATTTTAGAATAACATGCAGTCATTCATGAGAATGACTGCATGTAAACCACATATGAGGCTCGTCGCGACAAAAGGGCCCTTAAGCTGTTTACGCGTACGCGGTAAAACTCTGCGCGGTGGCGTGACGTCACAATGAGCTGAACAGGAGAATGGAAAAAGCTAGGTTTAGTACCCAGGCGTAATGCTAAATAAATCTCAGAACATTACGGTAGAAATCAGAATCATGTAACGGTTCACAAGCTCCTTCTTTATGTTATTTGTAATAAAACTCACAACCGTGTAAACTTTATTCGAATAAACTTTTGTGCCAAGAGAGTTAAAATATCAGAGAGAAAAAAAATGAGAAAGAGTTGAGGAGTTGAAATCATTTGAGTGGTCCAAAAATGAGAATTGTGTTAGATCTATCCTCACTCTAGATATAAACAGCATGATAAAACGGTCAGTTTTTTTTTGTGTCGCCTTCGTTTCAAGACCTTCATTTCCTAATACCAATTTCCCGCTGATATTATCACTAGCATTATTGCTATCTGTATTATTGTCGTTCATCATTTCTAGTGATTGTAAAGTATCATTATGTTTATCGTTGTTAATGTACATAATTATCTTTAGATGGAGAGGGCCATGCAGTTCAGGGAAGAGAATTTAAAAAATATATTTTTGAACCAAACTCCGAATGATAATCTTTTTTCAGCATCAAACTGTATCCGTTAAAATCAGCTCTCATGGAGAAAGGGAGAGAGAAAGTGAGAGAATGGGAGGCAAATAGTTTCCTAGCCCGAAATTAAGGCCAAAAAAAAAGCGGTGATGTCGGGAGTGATTTTAGGTTTCCACCATTAAACCGAATAAAATACTAAACCAATGTATTAAGAAATCTTCCTTGTAAATAAAGCAGCACCAAACAAGATGCTTAAAAATAATGTTCTTGCCCATTTTTTTCCTTGTAACTTTGAAACAAATTGCACAAATGAGTGAAGCCAACAAGTTGATTTTTGAATTGTTAAACGAAGAGTCCATCTTAAAATAGTACATCTTCAACAGGAGCAGAAAAAATCAAATGAACAGAAAAAAAGGTTTGAGAAAAATCATACAGCTAATGAAAACTCCTGATGAAGATGTTTTCAGTAGACTCTTCTTTTAATGTCATAGTGGCATGCGTAGCAATTTGTTTGTTGATGAATGAACTCACCTTTCAAATCTTTACAAATCTTTTTATTTTGATAAACAGTTCTATATTCATCAAACTGGGAAAGCATTATTTGAAGAAAAACGATGTTGAAAAGATGACAGTTCTCTGCAAATTAACTAAAAATGTGTAATGATTTTTAATGCATATTAATTGGTAAAACGATCTCACGAGGAACTACCCTGACAGGAAACCAAAATTAGGAAATTCTGATTAATGAAAGAAAATATGCAAAGAGCTTTTAGTTTCTCGATTTGAAACCGTTATTGGTTTTAAATTTGTCTTTATTTAACTTTCATTCTTTTCTTTGAATATTTTTACTCAAAGTTTGATCAGTCATGCTCTCTCTCTCTCTCTCTCTCTCTCTCTTTCTCTTTCTCTTTCTCTCTCTCTGTTTCTCTTTCTCTCTCTTTCTTTCTCTCTCTCTCTCTCTCACTTCATTATTTCCCGGTCTCGAAGGGTATTTTTGATAGCCTTTCCACTGTCTAAAGTGTTTTTAAAATCACTCAAAGGTCATCTAAAATAAACATATTTAGCATAACGCCTTGTATGAAACCTAGGCGTTTCCAATTCTCATGTTCAGCTCATTGTGACGTCACGCTACCGCGCAGCGTTATACCGCGTACGCGTAAACAGCTTAAGGGCCCTTTTGTCGCGACGAGCCTCATATAGGAACACACCTTTATGGTTAGAGAGCACTTGAAAGTTAATCTCAATTAACACTGAACCCAAGATAATTAACACTGAATGATTTCTATAATAATTGAAAACATATACAATGGAACTTCCTTATAACAAGGTCCTTGGGATCATAAAAATAACTTGTTATGATAAGTTTCTCATATTTGGAATGAAAAATAAAATATAAAGTCTGGGACCAGCAAAATCCCCATCTTATGTAAGTGTTTGAATATATTTACAAATTCACTTTTCATGAAATTCAAACAGCATCTTACAAATAGTATAGCAGAATACATTGCAGAAAAACAAATGCAAAGAAATAAAAAATTGAGAGTACATGTAAAAAGTAAGCATGCAAAGACAATAGTTACATATCAACAGAACAGATAACTACAAGAATTATAATGAGATTCTACTGTAGTTTAAATTAAATTTTCTACAATAGTTTATTGATCACTTACTGTAGCTTGGCAATTTAATACTAATGAGATGATACGTGTTCCAATAGGAGGCTGTAGAGATGAAAAAATAGAGAACAATAGCATTGCGGTGTAGAGGTTCTGACTTCTTTCATTAAAATAAGAGGGTCACTGGTTCAAGTCCCACACATGATGATAATTTTCTTAACAAGAAATTCCACCACAATAATTGGTACATAAACATCATGATCCTCCTCCTTGTTGTCTTCATCATTCATCATCCTCATTATACTAAATCATCATCATCAACAACGTAAGAAAAAATAATTTATATGTTACCGATGCTATCAAATGAAGATATGAAACTACCCTACCATCACAATCATCAATCACCACAAGCATATCACTACCATCAACATCAATATTATCTTCACCACTAGTATTATTACCACCAAAACATTACCCGCATCACTCTCACCACCACTATCATAAAAATTCACCATCACTTCCTCTATCATCATTATCACCATCATCATCATCACTCTCATCATTACCATGATCATTGCCATCCCCATCACCACCACCATCATCATCAATTATCATAAGCATCATCATCATTGTCATCATTGCCCTAATCATTGTCATTACCATCATCATCATCATCATCATCATTACCTCTATCATCATCATCATCGTCGTCGTCGTCGTCATCATCATCATCATCACCATCATCATCATCATCATTACCATCATCATCAACATCATTATAATTACCATCATCGCCATCATCATCATCATCATTTTATCTTCATCATCAACATTCGCCATTATTGCTATCTTCCACATCATCCCCATCATTAATATTATAATCATCATCAACAGCATCAGTGATCAAAACCATCTTGCTATCTTATAAAGATATGAAACTATCCTGAATCAATCAGAATCATGTTGGGTATCATTCAAACCACAATGACTGGTATACCATAAACATCCTGATCCTCCTCCTTTTTGTCATCATCATTCATTATCCCCATTGTATTATATCATCACCACCAACAACATAAGAAAAACAAATCATTTTATATATGTTACTGATGCTATCAAGTGTAGATATGAAACTACCCTACCATCACAATCATCAATCACCACAAGCATATCACTACCATCAACATCAATATTATCTTCACCACTAGTATTTTTACCACCAAAACATTACCCTCATCACTCTCACCACCACTATCATAAAAATTCACCATCACTTCCTCTATCATCATTATCATCATCATCATCATCATCATCATCATCATCACCATCACCATCATCATCACTCCCATTATCATCACCATCATCATCATCATCACTCTCATCATTACCATCATCATTGCCATCCCCATCACCACTATCATCATCATCATTATTATTATCATCAGCATCATCATCATTGTCATCACCCTCATCTCCATCATCATCACCAGCACCATTACTATCGTCATTAGCATCACCATCATCATTGTCATCACCATCATCATCATCACCCTCGCCACCATCATCACTCTCATCATTTCCATCAACATCATCATCATAATTGTCACCACCATCATCATTATCATCACCATCATCATCATCATCATCATCATCATCATCGTCATCATCATCATCATCATCACCATCGCCACCATCATCACTCTCATCATTACCATCATCATCATCATCATCATAATTGTCACCATCATATCCATCATCATCACTATCACCATCATCACCACGATAACCATTATCCTCACCATCATCTTCATCATTATCATCAGCATCATCATCATCGTCATCGCCACCATCACCATTATCATCACGATCCTCATCATTGTCATCACCACCACCATCATTGTCATCACCATCATCACCACCATTACCATTACCATTACCATCACCATTGTCATCATCATCATTATCATCATCACCATCATCATCATCATCATCATCATCATCACCATGCATCATTATCACACCCATCACCATCACCACCATCATCACCATCATCATCATCATCATCACCACTTATTCACCTCTGCATCTGCATCCACTGTTTGTACAAGTATAATATCCTTGGTGAGTAAGTTGACTGCAATGCTCTGGTGGCTCTCCAACAGAGATAATTGAATATCGCCACCAGGCCCGGTGATCCCCTCGATGGGTAAAGTACCAACAAGTGTGCCTGTTGGGTAAAAAAAAATACAAGAGAAAAATATAAGAAAATGACAAGATAAATCCAAGGGACATTCAATAACGCCCAAGTATAGTTTTGGTAAAGATTGAGAAATGTGAATTTTTGGGATGTTTATCATGACATATAATTCTTATACACATTTTGAGACCATAGCATATTTTTTTACAACCTGATTCCTTTCAAAGTTTGAACTTGACCGTTAAATCATATTCAGTGCCCTCTCTTGGTTATAACAATATTTTGCTTGTTATCGGGCATAAAGAAAGTTATCTCCCAAAGTTGTCAAGATCATGATAAAAAGGAATACACAAGGATAAAATTCTGAAATTTTTATCCAATTCTGTGCATGAATAGTTGTCCTTTATCAAGAAAGAAAAATATTGAATTGTGTCGGGGGACACGACACTGAAATATTTTGCACATTTTAGGTTATAGCTTTTCCAAAACTTGTTCACTTTTCGCACATTTGTGCAACATTTTCATGATACTATACTTCATTTTATATAGATTTTAAGACAAAATTTGGTGATAAAAATATTTGCTTTTACCAAAATTTTACTGTTGCATTCCATTCAAAGCAAATTGTTTACTAATAATGTTTTGATTTTCAAATATCTGTTTACAATCTTGTTTGCTGAGATGCAGGGTTTTGCAACTTAGACACAAAATAAGAGGTTGAGGTAATCCATGGATGTCACAAAATTGTTTGGAAACCTACAGAGTCATTGTGCATCCATCAATTTCCTATATCTATCTTTATTATCCTTTGCCACATTACAGATTAGAATTAAGAGAACTGAGGAAGCCATAATCATTATGTCTGCTCGCATGGGCAAAAATACAAGAACAATGTACTATTACACTGGAAGAGGTATTAACATCATCATCATCATCATTATCATCATCACCACCATAAACATTAGCAACATCATCATCATCACCATCACATAATCATCACAACCATCATCATCATCACTATCACCACCACTACCACCATCACCATCACCATCACCACCACCACCATCACCATCACCATCATCATCATTACCATCAAGAATTTCATTTTTTTTTAATTGAATAGAACATTTATTTTCTTTTTCAAAAGACATCATAAACACGAGAAAATACAAGATGATAGTAAAAACTTAAGGAGGCAAAAACCCTAAAAGTATAGCTTGTGTAGGGTCGCCTTAACAAAGAGCAAACAAGAGACAAAATCATCCCCACCACCACCATCATCATCATTATCATCATCAACATCATCATCATCATCATCACCATCATCATCATCATAATCACCATCATCGTCATCACCATCATCATCATCATCATCATTATCACCATCATCATCATTATCACCATCATCATCACCACCATCATCATCAACATCATCATCATCATCACCAACATCATCATCATCATCGTCCTCATTATCATCATCAAGATCATCATCATCATCATCATCATCATCATCATCATCATCATCATCATCATCATCATCATCATCATCCCAATCCCCATTTCTTACCACTTGCTGTGTCTTCACTTATTGTATAATCAAATACTTCAGAAATTAGTCCATCTGTTCTTGTACAAGCTAAAACAAAGAACAAAATGTATGAAAAATTGGTTGAAAGGTATGAAAAAGATATCATACATAACTTAATAATGATATTATGTATGCATAATAAATATTGAACTTCATATTTAATTGGCTTATCAATGCACATCATCCATTATTCTCTTTTATTCATTTGCCGATATGTGAACTAGTATGATATGTTTATAATAAATATATATATGTACACATATAAATATTTCTGCAAAATGTCTAAGTATTATACATACCACAAATAATCTAACGCTTGTGAAGGAATCTTATTAACTGAACAAACTTCATATTTGCCTCAAAAAGATTAGCATAAGCATCACTTACATTTATCATAATAGCGTATTCTTTGGCTTAAATTTAATGATGCAGCTATATTTCAGTACACTCATGCAGGCCAGAATGTTCTGTACTAATTGTAATCATAGTAACAAAGATTCAGGTAAATCGTAATTTACAGATTACTTCAAATTCTTATGAAAAAAATCAAGGGAGAGGTTAGGGTTAATACCACATTGTTATAGAGACAAAATCAAGTAGACTGGTTTAACATTGAACAATTAAGTGTAATATCATATCATGCATTTTAAAAGTATGTGTGTGTGTTCTCATCGCTATGTCAGGCAGGTTTTTGTGTCCATGCAGCATTCCTGAATTTCCTGGCTGGTTTGTGCTGTTTCATTGGTAAATTATAGGAATATCGCATGACACGGAGTTGTATAGCGAATGTGCACTGCATCGAGGTTTCTTCTGAGCATGCGCACTGCGCACGAGCCGGAGGCGAGTGTGCAATGTGATGCGACGAGAAGAAACCGAGATAGCAGTGCACATTCGCTATACAACGACGGGAAAGTGCGATAATCCTTTTATAAGATGGCTACTTAGAATGAAATTTTTTTTTTAATAATATAAAACTGATATTGGATACAAGGAGTTAAAAATGATTGAAAACCGAGAAGTTTTGTCTCGCAATTGCGGGCCAACTGCCGCTGCGTGAATCGGTGACTGAGCTGCGCTGCGTGGAGCCGAGCTGCTGAGTGCGAGCCAGCTAGCTGATGTTGTTGTGATGAAAATGAAAGTAGCGGCAGATCAGTGCGATAAAAAGAACGTGAAATCACATTTTAGTTAAATGTTTTTAGTTTAACTGATATTTCAATGGAATATTTTGATTAAATAATTCAGGTGCAAGTTTTCTTGAACCACTGAGCGCATGCATGAGACGGGTTCAAAGTCCACTTTTTTTTCCACAATGCGGAACACCCGTTCCGCGATGCGCATTTTTGTTGAATGATCACGTGGTACGATTAGACCAATCAGCTGACTGGAACTGTCTAAGCCATCTTATAATACTTGTTTGTGTACATGTAAAGAATACTCTTGGAAATAAAAGTAAACATGAAATTAACTAAAATCATTCAAATTCTAAATTGCATTATACTTTTGGGGGGATTTCCTCTCTGATATTTCAGTGCTTCTTGTGTTTCTGAAATAATAATGTTTAAAAAAAAAACCTCAAATTTCATTTAGCACACAAGCTTTTTAGGGGGTTATTTTATTTTTAATGTATTAATATACCATTTTGACAAGATCATCACTCGTTCAACCTTATTAGTGTTAACATAAAATCTTTATGAAAAAAGTCTAACCCCAGATGATCAGAACAAAAACAAAGTAATGAAAGTCCCACAACTAAAATAAAGTTATGGATCATTTTGACACATTGTCAACTAATGATGTCATAGGTTCACAACTGACTATTTATCATATTCATATCAATGTCATAAAATGTTACTTTTTCCTTACAATTTTAACTCTATGAAATCTTCATGATATATATGAATATCAACTATCTATAGATTTTTGCTTAAGATTAAGATTCTGCTAGGAACGAAAGCTCAAGCTCTTTTTTACTTCATTTTATTCTACAGCTCTCCATTATCGGATAAGCAGTTTCAGCAGTTCTCGTTATTTTTTTTTTAATCTATATTTTTACATAAATACAAACTTTTTATAATTCTGTAGAAATCATAAATTTTGCACCATCAATATATCAACAATATAAAGGCTAGTTGTTGACAATCATCAAAATTGGAAAAATGTCTAAAACTTGTAACTGATTTGCCAATTTTTTTTTTTAATCATCAAAATTTTGCAACTTTTTTTTTTATTAGTTGTCCAATTTTCTTCAAACATTTTTTTTTTCAATCTTCTCCTGGTAAAAAAAATTATACCCCATTATTTTGGGGTAGAATCTTCTCTGAAGAGTGTTGTTTCTATTGGTCATATTGTATTTTATATTGGTCATGTTTGTGCTTTGTCAGTGTTAACATTTGATTAGTAGAGGGTTGTTTCTATAAGTCATGTTGCATTTCATATTGGTCATGTTAGTACCTTGTCAATGGAAACTTACCTCCAGTGGGAGTCTGTCTCTTATGACGATCTGTCAAAACACAACAACAATAATACACAACAATCACAATTAGTGCACTTATCTCTAGACATACATAACACGATATAAAGTATTTTCGAAAAGTTAAGTCGAACGCAATTGCAATGCTCCTTTGTAATGGTATTGAAATCGGTACCTGCTTGTCATTGTTGTGTCCGCACAGTTGAATACACGGTGTACGGATCTATTGTCTGCGTTCGAGTTAGCTTTTCGGAAATGGTTTATATCGTGTTACATCCACAAACAAAATTGTTTGGATGCCCTTGAATGTCATTTTGAAGAAAAAAAGAGTCAGTCAGAATTCTTTCTTTTTTTCATGTATTTTTCAAATACTATTTCAACAACTTATGAGGAAAAATGCTTAAATGAGGATGAATAGCCAAGAAGCATTATCTTTTCATGTCATATTTCACATGTATTTTGATAATTTTACTGGTGGAAAGCAAAACAAAAGATTTCAGGTCGGCCATTTTAAGAGGGTCAGTCGGTTGGGAGCATCCAAACAATTTCTGCTTTGGTCTAAATGAAATCCATGAAGTACTCTTTAAATGTACATGTAACTTAGTGGATTCAACACTCATTTTAAAGAGTGGAAGGATTTCTTTTAGTGAATCAGGCAATTTTAATATTCAATAGCATTTAAACCGACACTAGCACAATATTAATACTGCACATATAATTGGTAGCAGTCAAAATGGACAGAAGTAGGAGTTACTGTGGGCGGATGAGCAAATTATTACATTTCTCTGGCTGCTAGAGATACTATTTCTGTTTAATCTTCACTAAAGCCCCGGTCACATAGGGCCCCAGAAGCAACACGATTCACCTCGACTCGTTGTTCTGAGGCAGTTAACTGTGAATTAACAAAGAGTCGGGGTGAAACGTGTTGCTTCCAGGGTCCTATGTGACCTGGGCTTTAAGGACAATAGTTGAGACAAAAAATAACTATCTGTCTTCAGGTTTGTGCTTGTAGATTTATATGGCACAAGCAATAGATTAATTTGATTTACATCAAGTGATTTTATGGAGGAATTCTGTGTTTTACAGACTAGCTTCATTTTGTGAAAACGTTAGCGAAATTCTGGTGCAAATTTAATTTCCATGTACTTCACAAATTATGCAAAACTAACAAGCATAGGAAAGTTGGTGTATTCTTATATTCCTAGACATTTCTAGCAAGCAAAATCTGTTTATTTGTGATATGTGCATGCCAAATGTATTTCAAAATCTACAGTAAGCTGTATTGTGAGGATTAAATGTTAAAATAAAAATGGAAAGAGTACAATTGTTTCAAAATGGTTTGGGCATCATTTATTTGTTAAGATTATTAAAAGGTGTTTTAAAGATGAGAAAAATTTGTCAAAAACATAAATCTGTAAAATGATCTGAAATCAGTAATTTTCAATGTGCATAATATTTCAATAAGATATTTCGGTGTGAATTTTGTTAGTTCTGAACACCGAACACGATATGATCCATTTCCTTCAAATTAAGTGGGACGCCAAATCAATGCTTCCTTGTAATGCTATTCAAATCAGCATGTGATTGATGTGTTCAATACACATGGCGTAAGGATCTATAATTCCATAACCTGATAACCCACTTTTTTAAGGAAATACATTATATTGTGTTTTCAGTTTTCAGCTGAATTAAGCTTAACTTTGGCAATGAAACAATAACTGAATTCAATATGCATGCAAATTGGATTTGTTAATATTTCTGCCAACAAGTATTTTGATTTCAATTCAAAACAAATTTCACAAGCAGCACAATTACAACCAATATTGCTACTAAAAATAATTGACCAGTTTTCTATCAACATTTATAGCTAATGCAAGCGATCTTTATTTGATTATAGTTAATCAAAATTATAAAATTTGTTAAATTGACATTAACATTAGATATAACCCCACCCCAATACTAACAAAGTCAACTATATACATGCTTGTTCCTATTCTTTAAGTATGGAAGATAGGTTAAGACTTTGATAATCAGTTAGGCAGCCCTCGAAATTACTACTATTTAGTTTTTTGAAGGGGATCTATAAAGAGATGGCCCTCATTACAGGTTTGGGGAAAGAAAAGAAGAGGGGGGAAAATTACCCTTTTTTCAAAGAACCCACATTTCTATGAGTTATCCTTAATTTGTCCCTGACTTGTCCCTGAAAAAAAACTTCCCTATTAAAGAAAACTAGGAACGTGCAGTTCGGCTGTATAGTCGACCAGCCGAGTATGAGGCTGAAGATAGAATTACAGAAATGACATCATGAATAGTTATTTTTTATGATGATTACAAATGACCAATATGACATCAGTAATACACATTGAAAACAAAGATATTTTTCCTTATGTGAGTTCCAACAAATTGTAATACAATTCCAGTAAATGGTGATGTTGAATTAGTCAAGCAGTTAAGTTATAAAACATAAAATAAAACATGAAACAAAAAACTTACCAAGGTCTGTTTGCATAGATGGTAGGAAAAAGAAAGAAAAAATAGAAATGTAATTATTTCAAAATTAATCATACTTAGAAGAGGGAATTTGCATAAACATGTTATGACGCCATTTTGCATAAAATGATGACTTGGGAAAACTATTGATTTTATTTTAAAAAATATTTTTATACACGTTTATAAATAAGTGTCATCATACAATTGACAAATGGAATATGAACATTTGTTAGTTTGCAGTACATACGAGTAGAACATTGGGTTCTAAAATATATAGAATAAAAGTATTTCATTAAAGATCCAAATAACAAAAATCAAAGGAATATTGAATCAACAATTAATTGAAAACATAATCAAAACTGAATAAAAAGCTTAATACTGAATAATGAAAAGTGGTAAATTGATAGAATCAATTAGATATAACATCACCATTTGCATCTTGTAGGTTTGTAGGAGCAGAAAAAATAATACTTAATTAGAAAACAAATTCTGCAATTGAAAGTTCTTTTATATCTGAGCTCTAGAGTATGAGATGAAAATAATGGTGTTTTACAAGTTGCTCTTACTGACCTGATTACAATATCATCTTCACCTTCGCCACTATCACGATCAACATCACCTCGACATCACCATCATCCTCACCATCATTCTCATCAAAAATCACCATCATCATCATCATGAGCACCACCACCATCATCATTATCATAATAACAATCACATCTAACTATCATCATCAGCAGTAGAACGATTCATTATTATCATTGTCATCGTCATAATACTCATCATCGCATCATCAACAACAACACAATAACCCACATTACCACCACCAGTATTATTACTACCATCAACATCATCATCATCATTGCCATAACAAATACTGTAGATGCTAATGTTCAGACAATTTGTTAAGCTATTAAATCTATGTCTATATTGGTATATAAATGATATCAAACGAATCTTAACTGCAAAAACATCAATCAATAAATCCTGGCAGAAAACGTGTTGGCGCTCTCTTTATGAAAATCCTAATTTTGTCAATCAAATTATTTTCAGTCACTTCATGCCAAGTACATACAATAGAAGGAATTGAAGAAAAAAACCTAGTGTTCATGTTTCATGCAGCATGAACTATGTGGGTGTACGTCATTATATGCACTTCTAATGCCCATTTGCTACAAACCGCTTTAAAGAAAAAAAATACTGCTGTTTATTTAGGTAAACTCGGTAAAGTATTTAAAAAAGAAAGGGGTTGTTTAAATGGATGACATTTAAGGTCGTTCTGCACTGCAAAATTAGATGTCAGTGAGATATATTAAAACGTACGATATAGAAATATACAATGACTCTCGAGGTTCTGGTTAAAACTATTCGCACGAATGACCATCAGAATAGTACCATCCTTTGGCCCGAGGGAGTATGGTACTATTCTGATGCTCATGAGTGCGAATAGTTTTAGCCAGTACCGAGAATCAAGTCATTGTATATTACTTTTATATCCCTTCTTACAACAACAACATTAACAATAAAGTAGTCTATTGCAGCA
>BQKZ01001291.1:35879-75184 GCA_036244855.1 Temnopleurus reevesii
ATAATCTTACCTTGTCTTAATAATAATTTAATAAGCTGATAAATTGTTTTTCTAGTCTCTGGCTCGTCTTCTCGTCGAGCACATCATGCGAACACGAAGGCCGCCTGAAGTTTCCCGTGCCGTGTACTGGGAAGCAGTGTCTCTCTCGCGCACGGGCACATCTGTTTCGTCGTCACAAATTCTTCACACGTCTGTGTTCGCGCAAAGATAGTAACCTTTTTCCCTAGGGAAAAAAGGTTACTATTCGTACTATTCAATGGCAAACGGCTTTCTTAGCAAATCTATTCATTTTTCTCACCTGTACACTGTCAATGCAACGATCTTTATGTAAGGGATATAATATTAACTATTTCCGACAAATTAAGTCGAACGCAGACAATATATTCGCACGCCGTGTATTCAACTGTGCGGACACAACAATGACAAGCAGGTTCCGATTTCAATAACATTACAAAGGAGCATTGACTTTGCGTTTGACTTAGTTTTTCGGAAATAGTTTATATCAAGTTTAGTGTTCTTCTCACTAAATAAGTGTTGACAGAAACCAGCGAAGAATCAATTTGATCCCATAAGTGTTCTAGACATTTGGGCATTAAAACTATTAAGAATTATCAAGATGAATGATTAGATTTTGCCCCAGTGTTGATCTGTTGATGCGTGTGAGGATAAGTTTGTGTTTGTGTGAGTGAGACTGCAAGATATTAGTTTTGGCATAGTTTTATTCAAAGGGAATACTAAATTCAGTCTGGAATATTAAATTGTTATTTAATTTAATAATTAATCTATTCATTTTTCAATCCATTCATTTCTTTATTCATTATTGATTATAATTCATTGTTTATTTATTTTCCTTTTGTTATCTGTGTTTCGTTTCCTTTCTTTAAGGGTCTTAGGGACTTGTTTATCTTTGTTTTTTTTGGGGGGGGTTGTTTTTTGTGTTTTTTTTTACTGTCTGACACTAGCCAGACAAGTACATTGTAGGCATCTTTTTATATCCTTTGCATACTGGAACAATATAATCCATGTATAAAATCTATGGAGATTTGAAAATTCAGTAGTTAGCGGATTAATGTAACACATGTATACAGCTTCCAGACTAATTCCTTCAGGAGTTAATCACTATGCATGTTCCCCATTAGGTATTGATCAGATGGTATCAGTTCATATTTCCATGATGTAATATGCACCCGCTAATGGCGTAGATCATCGCTGAACCACCAGACTTGGAGGGAACAGCTGTGATTGGTTGATATTGATCCACCCAGCATGCAATGCACCTGGATCAATATGCAAATGAGCAGCTAACAAAATAAACTGTTATACTGTGTAACATGTAATCAGAGGTGTGATGTTTATGGATAATAGGTAAGAAAGGTTTTGTTTAGGAGGGTAATGGACAATAATAAGATTAAGAGTAATAATAATAGTAACAAAGATAAACAAAGAAATATCTGGTGGAAGAACTCCCGCTTCCCCCATCCTCATCTCAAATTCCTCCTCCTCTAACATTCCAACATCCACTCTTATCTTGCACCTAGAATTTCATTCTCTCTCTCTCTCTATCTATCTATTTATCTACCTATCTCTCTCTCTCTCTTTCCTCTCTCTCTCTCTCTCTCTCTCTCTATATATATATATCTATCTATCTATCTATCTATCTATATATCTATCTTTCTCTCTTTCTATATATCTCTATCACTATAACTCTCTTTCTATGTCCAATTTTACACTATAAACTTACATGTTCACACACTTTACTCAATGTTGATTAGAAATACAATTTGAAATTTTATATATACCACTTAATCATTTAATTATTTCATTCTCATTCATTTTCCCTCCCTCCCTCTCTCTCTCTCCCCTACAGATATCCATTTACATATATCCTTAAAAGCATAATTCTTTGGTAGCACTTTTTGATTCAGTCCTAAAGCCATATATTCATGCACTTATAACTTCAAGACCCTAAGTCATGTTCATTCCCATCCAGGATCAATATTTCATCCAGGATCCATGGATAGGTTTGACAATGGTTAGAAATCAATAAATGAAAGATCGGTTTGCCATATTGAGGAATACCACCTGATAGTTATAAAAGGGAGAGGATAAATCAATACTTAATCAAACCCAGCCTATAGCAAGGTGACTGTCATTTTCTATTACTCAACCATGAGTATAGAACTTTCAAGGGCTGATTAAAGTAAAGTATTCCCGAATCTGTCACACTGTGACATGAAACAGAGCTTACGTTTTTCACAAGTGGTACAGGCAATTTCATACAGATCTATAGGTTTAAGGGGTGTTGCTTAAAAGTTGCAATTAATCGCAAGTTGCAGATGATCTAAACGCACCAATCAAATTATTGTTTCATACACGTCTTGTTAGAAGCGCATGTCTCGGTAGCGCAAATGGAAAATGCGTGTTACAATTTGCAACTAATTTGCAGTTGATTTGCGATTAATTGCAACTTTTGAGCACCAACACCCCCTTAGTCTTCTTTATAAAGGGTAGCCCTTTCAGTAACAATTAATACTGCTCTAGCAAGGGGCCCTTGGCTACAAGTGCAATAGTGTGACTCCTACTTTTGATAATGCAATATTGATACTGCATCCCATATTATTGATGCATGTATGTTAAAGGCAACAATGGTTGTCATGTAAACAAGGCATTAGACATGGATCAAAGAAGCTAAACATATTTCTGTCTTGCATGAGTGGCCCATTAGCAAGGCGGGGAAAGTCGCAGTGAACAACGAAGACATCCCTCCCCGCCCCTCAGGTGGGCAATATAACATCACACGCACATTCCTGATTTCGAGGGATAGGTGATTATTTTAAAGGAAAATGTCAGGGAAATCCTGAAAAAAATCAATAAAATAAGGGTCATTGGAATTATTTTCAATGAAAGGTCTTCTGACCAGCTTATTTCTTTTGACCATGCTTTTCTTTTTGTATTGTTTTTGCTCCAAAACCTGCAATAGGAGGTAATTTTATAGATTTCTCTTCCGAAATTGAGGGGTAATTTTATTGACGTCCATTCAAAAATCTGTGATAGGGGGTAAAATCATAGCTTAAAGGGATATCTCAAAGAATCTGGAATAAACATATGTGTATAGTTGACTGCTTGAGCGGCAGAATACATACTCACGTAGGCCTACTGTCTTTTAGTTATAATGGTACAGTGTACCAATTGACAGCCTGAGGTTTTGTTTAAAAAGTATTTACATATCATTCTGCATCTAACAATACCAAGCAATGTGTAATAATAATAATAATGTAGCATATTTCTATTCCAGTAAAACCAAAGATTACCAAAACAACATACTAAATTAATGAGTTAATGTATTAATATGGGTATTTCCCAAAATGCAAAAAAACTGTTTGCTGAATTGTAATTCCCATAAACTTTTCGTGGGGACTATCCAGTTCCGATAGTCAACGGGTAAAATTGGGAAAGGAATTTTAAAACTTAGTATTGAGTCATTCTACATATTTGTATATCAAACTATTTATTCTCAAACTAAAACAATCATACTCCAGGATATATAGAGCTCATTTATCCTTTTTTGGACTGCTATTTCTAGCACAAGCGGAACTATTCATACTGCACTGATGACTGTTTGATATTTGTTTTTCTCACTTCAATGTGAGTGTACACAGAAAGCTGTTGGTTGTTTGCATAATAACACCATAGGACTAGCCCATGGGCTGATTCTAAAAATGGTTCTTTAGCAAGGAAGGATCATTTGAAAATGTCAAATGAATGAAACACCCCATTGAATAACATGTGCAAGATATACCTGGAGTAAATTGTGCATGATACACTTAAAAAAAAAAAAATGTGATTTTTACTTACATTTTCCATAGACACCTCTAGAAAATGATAAAGAATATGAAGTATATTTTCCCTCCTACTCCATAAATGAAGTATAATTTTGAAGTAAAATTTAAGAGGTCCTTTTCTATCAACTGAAATCATTAACGAATGAAACTTGTCTTGCAAATAAGTTACCATTTTCTGTATAAGCCTATATATTTTGACGTACAGATATTTTTTGCAATTTTGGACCAGTTTAAAACATTGGTGTTCACATTGGTGGCAATGTTTGTACACATGCATGTATATAATCATGAATGTGCGTCATACAGAGTGAAAAAGGCCAACACTGCGAAATTCGCGAAAAATAAACCACCATGAAAATTTCAACTTCTACAATATTTGCATATTCATGAATCCTTCAACTGATCCCTTGTACTTTACTGCTGTTAAAAATAGAATTGATTGAAACTTGTAAATTGATCTAGACATGTGAAATTGATCTACGCATGATCATGTTACCCTCGATCATTCAAAGCTAATACCCCTCAGAAATTAAAACTATTGATTTCTATAAACATTAATGTTGCTTCCAGAAAGTCTAAACATCAATTATTATCAACAATAAACAGAATTTAATGTGAAAATGTTTTCATAATTGAAATTCATAGGACATAATTGGAAATGATTGGAAATGAGTGGTCATTTAGCTGGCTCCAAGGGGGTTATTATCTCTGCAAAATAATCAATTACAAACAATGGCAAATGACTTGGATTTATAACCCCTCATCGTGTAAACTAGCACATACTCTAATGGAATATCAAGCCAAACATCAACAACTAAATTCAGGTTCGTGAGAATATGACTACAGTCAAACTTGTCTACAGAGGCCATCTCAAGGGAAACAGAAAAAGTGGCAACTGTAGACAGGTGGCCTCTATAGACAGGTTCTATAACATTTTCAAATGGAGGGAATCAATTTTGGTGGTCACTAAAGACAGGTGGCCTCTATAGACAGGTTCTATAACATGCATTTTCACCTGGAGGTGGCCACTATAGACAGGTGGTCACTATAGACAGTGGCCACTTTAGACAGGATTGACTGTATGCTGATATTTTGTTGCCAAGAGCTTTATAGCAGTTGACCCAAGCAAAACAAAAAATTGAGATTTATCATTTGTTCTCCCATGCCATTGTCAAAGCCATTCTGTTGCTAGTTTGTGTCAAGTTTGTATACTTTACTACGATACAGTCATCACTGTAGAGTTGTACATTTGATGCACTACTCTGAAACAAAAAGCAAGTATGAGAATAATGACATGCCCTATTTAAATGAGAAAATGTCATACTTTGGCAAAAAGCTCATACAATTTTGTAAAGTACAGGGAATAATTTTCCTGGCATCGCATCACACTCTGCTATGCATTTTAGCAGGATTGCTATAAAAATATACTTTGTTTAGCACCTTTTCACATAGGACTGTATACTTGATAATTGGAAATATATCCTTAATGTTTAAAACTGCTAATCAAATGTGAAAAGTAAAATTATTCCCTGAAGTATATATAACTTTTACCTTCCCCAACCTTTTGGCATATAAAACAGTATAACATTGCAAAGATTTTTTACTTAACCCTTTAAGGAATCTTCCAAGTGATGATACCTTGGAATCTTAAAGTACATGAATAAAAATATGCGTGGCAATAAGACCCAATATGAGTTTACCAAAAAGAAAGTGCTATCTTCATAAGATGTAGATGTAATACATCACTATATTTCAAACAGAAAAAAAATTATGAGTAAACTGTTTACAAAGAGTAAAAATTCATCAAATCTCTAACTTATGTTCGGAATATTATTTATATAAAAACCCATTTCATGTCAAGAACATAATTAAGTTCTGTCTTCATTAGCTATGAATATACTACATAAAAATACAGTCAATTAAGAGTACAAGAGAAATATCTAAGTGTGTACAAAAGTCATGTGATTTCAGATTCACCAGACTATAATTATATGGGTTTAATAATGTAATGCATAGTATTAATCTTTAAATGTTTACTTTGTTGCCAATTTCAGGATTTATGACAATTTTAGTGATCATTATGAAAATTCTCAGCAATACCTCACTTAAGTACTACAGGTGAAAGATTCAAAAGGGGTAAAAATTAATCAAAAACCCAACTTATATCCTGAATATTATTTATAAAAAAAACAATTTCATGTCAAGAACACAAGTTCTGTCTTCATTAGATATGAATCTACTACATAAAATGCACTTATATAAGACTACAATAGAAATATATAAGAGTGTACAAAAGTCATGTGACGTCAGATCACCAGACTATAATTATATGTGTTCAATAAGATAATGCATTAATCTTTAAATGTTTATTGTGTTGCCAATTCAAGGATTTATGACAATTTCAGTGATTATTTTCATCATAAAAATTCTCAGCAACAGATGGCTAATGGTGGCACAATAATAATGGTCAGATTTGGTGTTTATTATTTTCTCTTTCTTCTCAAGTATCTGTATAACTCTGCATCAAAAGATATTGAACCATAACACAAAATGCTTTCTATCATCCTGAAAGGGTTTTAAAAAAGACAAAAAGTTTTCCAAAAGTGAAATCTAACATAGATCCTGGAAAAGCATTATGACAGTTCGTTAGCCAACAAAGAATTGACCACTTTACTGACCTTGCCAACATCCGATGACCTTTTTGCACTTTAATTACCATGTGCTTCCTTCATGGTTGATATTGATTAAATGCTTCACATTCCATTAGTTAATGTTACATGATAACTCCAGTCCAGTCTGATGTTGGGAAAATTATGATTGGTGAGACATATCAGCGAGCATTATTAATATTTATTGGTGAAAAGTAACTGAGCAAACTTTCATTTAGGGTAACTAATGATATAAAAAAAATAATAAGTTGGTCATTTTTTCAATTCTATCTTTTTTAATAAGTAGGGTACAGTTAGAATAAAATATAGTGGCAAATGGAATATACTTGCTTTTTTGAAGGTGTATATTTTTAAAATATACAAAGTTAAATACAGCCTAAAGTTTTGCAGAAAAATTTGATTACAACTTGCATATTAAGGGGCGTGCATTTTGCAAGGCTCAATTTTTTGTTGCATGGCCCTCCTGCAATATCAATTTATGTGTACTTGATAATAATATAAATGTTAGCATTTCTGTTGCCAAATCATAATAATTTCATATTCAAATTGTGAAAATAATATTAAAATGGAAAATAAATCAAGAAAAAAAAATTCATGATCCTAAATGACTGGAACAGATTTTAAACTACTACACATAAATAATTGCAGAGCATAAAAAGATCATTCAATCACTGTTATTTCAATTCCACAAAATTGGCCACTGCTATTACATGGGTGACTAAATGCACTCACATTTGGCGCAGACTGTTGTCAGAAAATCAATAGTAACCTTAACTAATGAAAACCAAAATTTAATGCCTCCAGGGGATTATTATGTGCAGAATATGATACGCCATGATGATGCCCTTTGTTGGAATACTCCTAAGGGAGTGGTAAATGTGTGTACATTGTATGCATGCCTGAACCTAATAAGCTGGGATGACAATAACCTTAACTCTTTCGCTACCGCGCGCCGCTCACATCGACGCAACAAAATACTACAAATTGAACGGTAAGCTTCCGCTGTCGGCGGCTTGCTGACGTCACTGTAGATATACAAGGATATACAGGGATCCCCCCACTGAAGCTTGCATATAATATACCGTACGCTAATCTGCATAGCTTCTGACCTTGTTTTCAGCCAGTGAGAGCGGCTCTCCGTCTGAACACAAAGTAAAAAGCTTTTCCTCCAGTTTCCTGCACTTTATTCCGTACAGATATAGGGAATTTGGAAACTGAAATTTGTTAGCGAAAGAGTTAAATTTCTTGGAGAACAAATTGTTTAGAACAGAAACAGCTACCCTGGGTAAATAACCCTGGGTCAATACCTGTAAGCATTTAAGAACTTTTCTTTACAATTCAGGAAATTAAAGACTTAAAATCACAAAACCAAATAGCATTCAACTTCATATTAGAAAAACAGAAAAATGGAAAAATAAAGACATTTATTCTTGAACCCAATAAACTGGGGTGACAACCTCTAAATTGCTTTGAGAACTATAACAGCTCATTTCTAGAACTAAAGCAGCTTCCCCAGATAAATAGCCCTGGGTCATAACTTGTAAGCATTTAAGGGAAAAAATATAATTTCGGAAAATCTCAACTAAAAACCACAAAACCAAATAGTATTCAACTTCTTATTAGAAAAAATAAAGACATTAAGTCCCTAACCTGTAATATAATCTGAATCTAACAGAAGCCAACTTATTTGACAAAATACAGACAGATTTTGTATGAAAGTGCCTCTAATAAACAAAATACTTATGGAAGAAACGCATCCGGTAAAGATCCTTGTACCATAGATTATTGAAAATTGTCCTTTTGATGACTAAAAATAGCCTGGATACTCATGAACAAAAGGTACATTGATTCACTGTATGCCATGATACCAACCATTTCAGAATGTGCATAAGATGGACTTAGTTTCATATGAATTCAAGGATTTCATCATAAATGAGTGGCTGTGAGTATCATTGCTGCTGTTATGTTTGCTGTCACCTTGGTTCAGTTGTTGCACTAGTCATATTTTAATTTAAACCCCATGTATATTCCGGAACAGTTGGCATCTCTGTGCATAGATGATGTTCCTGAGCTCTAGTGCCAAAGCAAGTTTAGGAAATAATCAATGACTTCATTGATTTTTAATTAGGTATGCAAATTAACTATGCGGTCATCTACCCAGGGAATTACATAACACTGCAAGTTTACATGTCAAATGTGAATGCCAGAGTTCAATATACCTGTACACAAATAGTTGAAATTCTGCAACTACGAATCTAAAGTACAATATAGTGTTCTTATGTAATTTAGATCAATTCAAATTTGACTCTGAGGTCATCAACAAATTCACGGTCTACTTGTCTATCCAACATACCCTGTTTTCTCAATAATTTTTTTTTTATTCATGTAATTCTTATAAATATTGTAACTCTAATTTTATAGAATTTGGAGTTCCTTTAATCATTGCTCCTTGTTCTGTGATTGGCTGCCTCTCACATCCTGATCTTTCTTTCTCTCCACCTCCTTGTTTAGCCTTTTCTATATGTATTCACTTCATTAACTCGTCATTTTGCTTGTGATTAAGTTACATAAAAGTTAAACAAATTAAAGATTTCAAGATTCTACCATTGGTGTGAACAAGATCTCAGAATGGTCCATTTGACTCATCTTCAAGAGAAAAATTGCAAGCAGACTAGCCTGCAATATGGCAGTCTGACTTAGTTAAAAGAACCTCCCATTATCAGCTTTACCTGCTCTACAAAAGACAGGAAATTTATTTAACTTGGCCTTGTTAAGTCTCCAAAAGCATTAAAAAAATGTGCTTGTATAGTTAGATTTTCCAATCCGACAACACAACTACATCTCTTCACGGTTTCCTTAATTCCACCTGACCTTAGCTGTACTGGTTGCCATGGAAACCCTTCCAACCATTGCATATTAGATGAATAATGCTGCATCCAAAGTGTTCAAAACATCATCACCTGTACACCTATTATCCAGCACACTTGTTAACATGCAATTTCAGAATGGTTATGCTAGAAAATCTGCGACCTCTCCTCTCGCTCTATATGATTACTTCTCTATCCTACATGTTGATCAGTACGCCAGCTTTTGAAATATACAAAGGATTTTTCTTGAGAAAAGGGTGTCTATAAAATGAGGAAGAGGATTGGAAAGTGAAATGTTGGATGAAATAGATAGGTACTAGTATATGGAAAGATATATAAAGAATGTAAATATAAGAGAGGGATAATGATTAAGTGATAAGGGAGGGAAAGGAAAAAAAGGATTATAAGGAAGTAGACTAAAAGGAGAGAGAACAAACACTATGTTAAAAGGAGTTTAGAAGAATAATAAATGGATCATTAAGAGATAGAGGGAAGAGAGAAAAAGCATGAGACAGAGTTTGAAGAGATAAAGAAAGAAAAGTATCAGGAGGAAAAAGAAGAGACAGAAGGGTAGAAAATTAGACTGGAAGGGGGAAGCTAGTGAAAAAAAGGAAAAAGATAGGATAAGAGAGAAAAGAGATTAATTTTTTTTTAAAGTGAAGGGGATGAGACAGAAAGAAAAGCAAATGTGTGTGAAGGACAAACTTGTGATATGAAACTCCTTTGGGATGTTATACAACCATATTTTTCAATGATTAGAATGTATTGATTATAATATGCATGTAAGGGTGTGATCCAGTATGAGGTGTCACAGAAATCATTACACATTCCCAAAGCCCCGGTCATATAGGACCCCGGAAGCAACACGATTCACCCCGACTCGTTGTTCTGAGGCAGTTAACTGTGAATTAACAAAAAGTCGGGGTGAATCGTGATGCTTCCCGGGTCCTATGTGACCGGGGCTTTACTCTTGTTAGATCATAGTGTGCATAATCGTATGAGCTACTTTGCTCTATGAGCCCCCAATATTCATCGTTGGTTGAGAAAACCGGCTACATGCCTACCTTGTCTTCTTTAACTGACCACTGTTAGATGTTTATAAAGCATTGAAGAGCCTATCTCTTTCCATTTCCGAAGTTTTTTCAAATTTATTTGGTATGTTCTTTTAAGTGGCACCAGAACGCTTTAGTTACAAAATGCTTCAGAAAGGCAAACTATTTTTTAAAGACAATAACTTGTCCCTCCAAAGCATTGTGTGACAAAAATTGTTCTGGTGCGAATCATACAATTTGTATTTAATAATATCAAGTGTAATTGAATTGAACTAAATTTGGTATTACCAAAATGCAGGGTGGTTTTCACCAAGATATGAATGCCTTTAAGAGCAACTGGTATACGTTCTTGTGCTATGGGATTGATAATCTTGCGAGTATTCAGCACAAGAACTGATACGAATCATGCTTGAAGTCTTTGTGAAAGTCTTTGGTGAAACACCAGCTAGGTCACTATTAAAAAGGCACTGCATAAAAAGAACAACACTCAGGTCACTGTGAGATCCTTGCATGGGCTAGATTCACTGTTTATTTCTTTTTATAATGATAAGAGGTAACAAGGGACTCTGACTTGCTGTGAGCGTATTTTTCTTTGTTTCATCACTTCACAATAATAGGACTTCTAGCGAACAAAACTAGAGGTGTGAAATTTCATAGACAAACTAGTAACATCTATGGGTAAATGTTTTGCAAATACCTTGTATGCTCAGAAATGGAAAACTATCATACCTGTAAGATGTATTCTGTCCTGTTTCATACAAAACAGCAAACATTGGTTTGAATAATAATAATAATGATACAATTTCTATAGCGTCTAATACACTGCTTCTAGGAACTTTACAACATATACGCAAGTAAATATGTACATATGTAAATTCACAAATTTCAAACTATGGAAAAGAATATGTAAATACAAACATAAGTAATAGAGTAAACATAAATATAAATTATATTACAGCTACACTGGAATATAGTGGAAAGGAATGTTTGATCAAGATTCTACTGTTGTTTGAAAAATGTGTTTTTAGTTGAGATTTGAATGATGTGATACTGTCGAAGAGTTCCGAATGTAGGATCGGAGATTATTCCATAGGCGGGGAGCACATACAAAGAAAGCACGATCACCATAACGAGTGCGGGTCCGGGGTCCAAGTGCTAGTTGGGACTTTGATGATGATCGGAGAGTCATGGATCGTATAGGGTGAGGAGAAATGAGGTCGATGAGATAATTAGGTTCATGGTGGTTAAAACATTAAGTATTCATTCCTCTTCATAAACATCACACTCCAGGAGAACCACCCATACATCAATCTGTTTCCATTAAACCAAGAATAATTTTGAAGACTTTCTTACCTTCTGCGTGAGCTGGTCCTACAAAACTTAGCACTGCCAGCAGCGCTAGAAAAATCAATTTAAGTCCATGTACTCTATGATCAGCAGCCATTTTGTGAAATAAAGTTCTCCCACAGCGACAGTTTGCTGTGCTTGGACCCTCCCTGGTCCTTGTCCTATGTGGATCTGGTCTTTCTTTGGGCGGTGCATCAAAACGTCCTCCATGGCATTGGGAGCAGACACAGCTGCATGGGAGATTTTCACGCCTTGTCATTGTTACGTGTCGCGTGTTTCTCACGATTGCGTCGTTGCTTTTCGACACTTCTATTCAAGCCTGCGTTGTATCATCTGGAAAGTGACAACGAGATAAAGAAAATAAAACAGAAGGTTGTTATGGTAATTGAATTGTGGAAAATTGTTGTGATAAGTCCCACATGTTTGGACACTTATTTTCACTTAATTTCAGCAACTTTAATACAGCCTGCATTTTATTATTTGGGGTGTGACTAAGAGATAAAGGAAATAAAACAAAAGGTTGTTATGGTAATTGAATTTGGGGGAAAATTGTTGTGATAAGTCCAAGAATATTTGGACACACTTTTCACTTCTTTTCTACACTTTTATCATAGCCTACATTTTATTATTTTGGAAGTGACAAATAGATAAAGTAACAAATAAAAAAGGTTGTTAGAGTAATTGAATTTTAAGAAAATTCATCTGATAAGTCCAAAAATTCTTGGACAATATTTTCACTCATTTTCTGCACCCCTTTTCAAGTCTGCATATTTGCCAGTGTGTTGACATTCTGTGTCATTTATAATAGAAACTACATACATATTGCATACAAAACTCATTAAAAATATCAATTAATTTGATGGTTGTGGTTTGTGGTAAGCCAAAAGAAATGTTCTGACATCACATTGAGCAGTTTCAATACCTTTGTGAAAGCCAGCACTATTTAATGAAAGACTTTGAGCTGGAAACAAAGAAGGGAACGGGTACACATTATGTTTTCACAACTGCACCATTATCTCCTATTTTCCATGTTTCTTATTATTCTAACTATCAATTTGCCATCCTTTGAGAAGATACAGAAATGAACAATGGAAGAAAATACTAATTATGGCAGATGATTTTTTTTTCATAGAAGTGGACAGATGTGCAGACAACTTCATTTTTTTTCTGATGTCCATAGATAGTTATCTCAAGTTGCAAAATCATTAGAGCGTGACTTTCAGTTGTGCTTCTATAAAATCTAGTTGATTCATCAAATAATAGCCATCATCGTAGTCAAATTATATCCATGATGTCATGTGCCCCTTTCAAGCAACTGCAGTTGAATTTTGGAATAAACTGCCAGATAATATCAAGAATTCAGACACTGTATTTACAATTACAAGAAAAATCTAAAAGCATTTGCATTAAAAAAAAATAAAGTCTTCCAATAAACTGAGTTCAATATGTAATTTTGTTTCTTTGCTAAGCACACTTACTTTAAAACTGTGGTTTCTCATTTTATTATTTTATTATCAGTGCACAGAAATATGTGTGTGATATGCCATTTATATGAATAGTATATTATTATTATTATTATTATTATTATTATTATTATTATTATTATCATTATTATCATTAATATTATTATTATTATTATTATTATCATTATTATTAATATTATTATTATCATTATTACCTTATTAAAAAAAAGACAATGTTATAATATCAAGATCACCAACATTATCAATCTAACAGAATGACACACATCATGTTCCTTTTTACTGTCAAAATGGTGTTGGGAAAGACAATCAATTCTGTGGGGGCTCTAAATTTTCATACAATAATTTTCTTCTATCAACTGCACAAAGCGGAATCATTTTCCAAAACGAAATCAAACAAAGAAATGTTTGGACAGGTGAACCAAAAGGCTTTAAACGCAAGCTACCTATTTGATATCAACTTACATAAATGTATTTAATGTCTTCTTGTGTAATAATGAGATACAATGACAGGGCCACCCCCTAGGGCTTACAAAAGCTCTGTTTCATTGTTCTTTTTTCACACGAAACCGAAAACGTAATCACATGACACTCCTCATGACCTTATGTAATTTACAGGGTGTTCAAATACACTCAAAATTTATACGAGATCTGTAAAACTATAATTTTTAAAAATGCATCTTAATTATAACTAACAATATGACATATTGTGGGAAACTGAGGAGTATATATCGGAATGGTTAGTCAACAACGTAGTTTTTTTATACAATTATGTTGTTTCTTTATTGAGTTTTGATATAAACTCAGTCGCGTCTGAACAATGAGTTAGGGTCTGCACACAAATTCATTTAGAAACTTCTTAAATTGGAGACTGGATATTTTAACCTCAATTGTTAATGAACCAGATTAAGTTTCAAGAAAGGTAACTTGTGATGAATAATATCTAAAGCAATTATTTACAAGGATATTGTAAGTATGGTGTTTTCTATCATTAAAATGCATTAATATAAGCAGCTAGGTCATATAAAGTTTATGTCTGGTAAAATGGGCTCAGCTATGTCTAAGGGAAGTTCTGGTGCAAAATAATGGTAACTAAGAAGTTCTTAATTAATATTGTCATAACAATGGATACATTTCCTCAAATATCACCATAATTATCATTAGCATTTGCACCCTGCAAATGTATGTTTATTAGTGTGCATGCCTTCAGACTGAAGCAGCAAAATGCAAGTAGGTTACCTGTAGCTGTTAAATAAGCATTAAAGCCCAAGTATAGTTTTGGTAAAGATGAAGAAATGTGAATTTTGGGGATGTTATCATGACATGTAAGTCTTATACACATTTTGAGACCATAGCATATTCTTTTACGAACTGATTCTTTTTAAAATTTGAATTTGACCTTTAAATCAAATTTAGCACCCTCTCTTGGTTATAGCATTATTTTGCTCGTTATCAAGCATATACAAAGATTTGACGATAGAATGATATAGAGATATACACAACAATTAAATTCTGAAAATTTTCATCCAATTCTGAGCATGGGAAGTTGTTCTTAATTAAGAAAGAAAATATTGAAACAGTGTGGATTTTAATTTGCACATTTTAGGTTATAGCTTTTCCCAAACTCGTTCATTTTTCGCACAATCTTTTGTGCAATATGTTTATGATACTATATCTCATTTCATATAGATTTAAAGACAAAATCTGGTGATAAAAATTTTCGCTTTTACCAAAACTGTACTTGGGCTTTAATTATGAAAAAAAGGACAAAACTCATCTCAGCATTCATATCCAGCATCTATTCACAAAGTATAAAATAATCTGAATCCATATATTAAGTGTGTAAACTTCTAATATACACAATGAAACTAAAGCAACATATCTCATAGCAAAATTGGCTCCCTGTAGCTGTAAAATAAGCATGAATTATGAACAAAACAAAAGGACAAAACTAATCTCAGCCTTCATATTCAACATCTATTTAGTGTATAAGTGTAAATCTGAATGATGAATCCATATAATTTGCACATGTGTGTATATAACACAGGTTAGTAAAATATTTAAATTAGCTTATCAATATCATTATCATTGACATGTATTCTGTATCCCTCTCTCTCTCTCTCTTCTTCTCCTCACTCTTTCCCCACACTTAGACATGAGATAAACATGATATTTTATACTATATAAAATGAAAGAAATAAGAATATATTTAAGTTTAATGTTTCTTTGAGGTATCCATATCCAAACAAGCTATGCTTTTCTTTGGATACCTCTGTTTTTCCTCAATATAATTTCAAATGTAACAAGTTTATATATTTGTACCATATGTGATAATGTTTAACATTTGTTATTTTGTCTTACAATTTATATTTTTTTCGTTTATATCCATGCAAGTTTATGTTATATTGTAATTGTTATGATTTGAGTGTAAAATAAAAAATATCTGAATCTGAATCTGAATCTGATAATTAGCTTTATTATCATTTTTGTCCTGCATATATGCATGTATATTCATTATTGTATATTCAAACTAAAGCAGCAAAATGCAAGTAGGTTACCTGTAGCTGTTAAATAAGCATTAATTATGAACAAAAGGACAAAGCTCAGCATTCATATTCAGCATCTATTTACAAAGAATAAATCTGGATCCAGATAATCAATAACGACGTGGGAGGTTTCTATAGATCACAATGGGTGGGGCTACATACAATGGAATTATGACGGTTTGATACAACGGTCCCCCGATATCGAGGCGTGGATGGGAAAATACACCTAATGATTGTGTGACTAATATGTTTTGGGTGAGGATGAACAATAGATGCACATCATTGGAGGGGGAGATGGGAAATAACCATGTACATCGGGGGAAACTCCTAGATCCATGATATGACAAAAATATAAGATGACAGATATTTGAAACTTGTTTTACAAAATAAATGTGAAAAGTTATTTCATTTTGCTTATAAAAGGAATTGCATTTATGTTTAGTAATAAAAGATCTTTAGAAAATTATATATAAATGGATGATTTTTAAAAATATGAAGAATTACACATAGTTATAATTTGATACAGGGTGTCACAATGCCCTATCAAACGTCCATCTGACAAAACGTGCCTGTAGTCAAAATCTATTGGTTATGAATTGTATTCACATTGTAAAGGTAAAATATGCATACATTATAGGAATGAACCTATTTCTCGCTAGTCCATACCTTTATTCACAATTTATGTAGAATCATGCAACCTTCAATTGAAAAATAACATTTATAAGGATGTTCCTTTTCAAGGTTTAATACTTGTTTCCTTTCAAACTTTGTTTAAAAAATACCTGTTCCTCTTTTGATATTGTAAATGCAAAATATAGAGGGATGAACTGGAAGTGAGATTTACTGAAATCCCGAATACTGACAGAAAAGAAGATAATGTACATGTTACTTCACATGTACTTTTTTCCAAAGACTAAAAATATAATTTATATAAATATGTTTCAATTTTCAAGTTTCAAATTTATTTTCCTACTCAAATCACAAATCATTACACAAAACAATGTGGAGAGGGAGAGAAAGATAAGACAAAGAAGGATCAAAGATACAAAGTAATACAAAGCTATTTAGGACAATTATGTAAAGTATAGTATGATATACAGAGTAAACTGAAAAAAAAAATATGCCATGTATCACTTCAAGCACAACATATTATTATGAAACAAATGGAACATAGCACAGATCGGCAAAATATATTCAAGTGGGGGTGCTTTGTCCTTGGTGAATGGTTAAACATTCATTGAGAACACAGCATCCCCTACTTGAATATATTTCACTGCTCCCCTCCTTTCGACACTATTACTTATATGCCATGCAGGTATAGTATTCTTGTTTGCCAATATACCATATCAAATTATGGTACAGTGTTATTTGTAAAGTCATATTCGGGAAACAGTCCAGAGTGAAATACAATATCTGAGTTGACACCGGGGTAAAATTTATGCAGATGCACACCTGTTTCCATGGAAACACTTGCATCATTCCCTCATGGATATATGTAATCTATTGGTTATGATGTTTTCGCAAAAACAACTCACTCTTAAATGATACTCATCAAATTTGAAAAAAAAAATGATTATGTTACTTTCATGACACCATCACTGCTAGGCTCATAAAAATCACATATTTTCATATGTTGTCATGTTTAAGTTCTAAATGATATTTCAAAGGTAAAATGTTTGCATTAGGTCTTTTGATAAAACATTTGACAATAGGAAAACAATACATGTACCTACAAATTATTTGCTAGAACAGATATTATGATTTTTGGAGAATATTACAAAATATGAACAAATTGTTTTCTTTGGAAACCCGAATCAAAAGTTGTACTTCTTCAATTAATATCATCAATAATACATCAGAAATAATTGGAACAATAATTCAAGGCTTTTCTCATTAATGAGACTCTTCACAAATTGCATTCAATATCATTTCCATGAATAGTGCTCTCGGCTATCTGCCCATTAGACCATATCAATTCAAATTTTCAATAGAGATGGCTAGAACCCGCAAATTAAAAGCTGATCCTCAAATAATCACAATTATGATGGCCTTAGATTTGACATTGAAATGACAGCATGCTAGTATTATGAATATTTAAGGTTCATTTTATGTCATTATCATGAAGCTTGCATAGGAAAAATAAAATTACTGAGTGAATATCTTAAGTCAATATCGAAAGGGAGCATTTAATTGTATTGCATTATGTATCTTTCACATATTTTCTGTTTTGTGCCTCTTAAAAAGATATTTTGAATGCATGAAAGCCATATAATACAAATTTCAGGGATTGTGTGCTGTGATGCCGATTTCAAACGGGTGCCAAGAACTTGACACTACATGTATGATCAAATCGTGCAGTACAGTCCTAGCCTCCAAAAGCACTCACCTTCTCACACCGTCTAGATATTGGCGAGGTGAAATATCCCCTTGTTAAAGCTGGTTATCTTCATTACAGGTGGAAAATTCTATTACAGATACGCCTACAAGTGGTTTACTGTATCTATGTTGTAGATCAAGGCCAATGGAAAATAGTTGAATTTAAATCTAAAAATAGATAGACGAAGTGAATAAATAGGATGGGTACAGATATCAATTTAGAAAATAAATAGTACAATTATTCACAATTCAAGCTTTTATTTCTAATTCATTCACGGTTTCCCAGGATCTCAGGGCATAGAATCTGAAATTTATATTTTTTCTTTATTTTGCGAGTAATTTAGATTTTTTAACCCATTTTAGACCATCCTCTACCCTCGAATAAAGCTTGCAACGACCCTGATTCCTTAACTTGAGACCAAATTTTATGTGACATTTTGTAATCAATATTTTCAATCTTTTCAATCATAGATCCTACAGCCACCACCTTCCCCGCCCCACCTCCCAACCCCAGTCCGTTCCTGCTCTTTCCTTCTCTTCTTCTCTTCTTCATTACGGCAACTTTATTATTTGCAAATATGTTTAGTTGAATATTTATTTCTGGGGACCAGGGTCTCACAAGCACTGCTTCCTGCTGGTTCCAATTTGATTTTTTGTTTCACTTATCATTTATCAAATACATATCCGTATTTCTAAGTTTACAATTATTTTTCATTTGATGTATTGATGAATACTATTGTTTGGAAAATGAAATAAAACAAATCTTGAATCTTTAATTTTGAATTAACTCCTTCATATTTAGCTCTAATGCAATGAAGAGCATAAGGTGCTGTTCTTTCACTGGTATACAGAAATTAAACTTTCAAAGCAATTCTAATTTCCTAACTGAATATCATTTTCTAAACAGCTCTCTATTTTTAAAATATGTAATCATCCTGACAATGCAAGTTACATCAAGGAAATGAAAAAGGTTCAAAACATGCACTACATCCTACTCACCAAAATATCCTGTGTTTCTAAATTTATGACGGTCTTCGTTAGCGGTTTGAGGTCTAATTGAGCAGGGAAAGCAGCGTTAGCATGTAAATAAAAATCTATTCATAGGGCAATTATCCAGCCACACGCTATCGGAGTGGGCAAATAAAACATCCCATTGTTGATGTCAATACTACAAAGATCCGTCAATACAATAATGACACGCAATGGCTTAGTGCACATGTAAGCCTTGACGTTTTATTGTCAAAAAACTATTAAAATCCATCAATTTTGACGTAATTTCTTTTTCATGTTGAATTATAAAGTTAAATGCTCAGTAAATTCCATCAACTTTATGTGTTATTGGTATTTGACAAAGGTTTCTACATCAATTTTGACAATGATGGCTATTAATGAAGTTGAAAATATCACTCATACAGCAAGTGTTTTTACATCCAGGAATTTTGGAATAAATAGTTGGTGAATATTTAGGGTTGGGAATTCATTAAAAATATTAAAAGGGGAAATAGTTTTTAACCCATAAGAAACTAGATTATGGTAGTACAAGCACAAGGTCTATGGGAATAAAATAATTTTGAAGTCAATGGATAATGAAGCAAACACTTCTAAAATGAACAATGAAAACAAATCGATGAGTTTGCTTTCAGTGAACAAAGATGCCTAACCTTTGAAAATTGACGCTGCTAAAATGCATAAAGATCATTATTTCCTTAGTTTGGACAATAAATGATTGAATTGAATTGAATTGAATTGCACTTTTTTATTTTTCCTTTTAATATAAAATCTTACAAAAAAAGTTGATGCTTCTGTAATATACAGCAACGTTGATTGGTTAGCTTGGTTTGTTTTTTATGAAATGATAAACCCTTAGAATAAAACAGTGCTTTAAAAATATGCAATGCTCTTCATCTGTAATGTTTTAAACGGACATCCATGAGAAAATCTTGGAAAATATCATGAGTTTTTCTGAAAAACATGATTGGAAGCATTTGACTATTATTGAAAATCATTGATCATAAATCTATAGAAAAAGCTGGTGCCTCTGGAATACACAATGGTCATGATTTTAAATTTTCCAATAAAAAGTAAGTTAAACACTCTTAACTCTCTGTGTGTTCACCCATAAACCCCCTGTGTGTTGCATTATTTAGGGAGTGTACATGTTCGTATGGGAAATCTGTGCAAAAGTGCGAAGGATTCTGGCCAACGGATGACAGGCAGATACACAAACGTTTCTTTAGTCTTCTGTCGCTGTAAAGTCCACCTCACAGTGTATTACTTACAGGAATCTATCTTTTAATCAAATACAGCAGTGAGCAGCTATACACACAGCATAAAACTATTGAGATTATGAAATTGATGAATCGACTGGTCAACAAAAAAATCAGCAGAATGTGGTTTATAAATAGGACACTGTACATGTATAGTGTAATATTTTCATTGATTCCTTTCCATAACATTACATATAAAAAATTCCCTTCTAAAATTTATATTCATGAACAATTATTGTATCTATTCAAAACAGCTATTGTCAAAATGCAGATACCAAGAAATAGCAAGAGAAACACATAATCAGATCACAATAAAAACACAATTGGTGAAATGTATATAACTGCAAACAATAGAAAAATATGAATTTGGTGTTATAAGCCAAAGGTTTCATCTATTCAAGAAGTAGAATAAAAGATATTTGTATCATTTTTCCACAAATTCATTTATTTTATTGCAAATCAACAAGTCTCTTGCATTACGAATTCAAGATTGTCTTCCATCAAGGTTGAATCATTCCTATTTTATTTAGATCTTGGTGACTGAGGTTACACCCATTTGGCATTAAAAGCTCATGAAATTAAATCATATGGAATCATGCAGACATTCTCCCCATGACATTTTATACATCACCTTGCAAGAGACAAAGCTCCGCCAATTTTTAATATCAAATAGCTGAGCTCAATTTTTAATATCAAATAGCTGAGCTCAATATTGCTCAGCTCAATTACAGCAAACTAAATCTTTTCTTTATCCTAGTTCCTTATCCATATGCTAACCTAACAATGTAAGACTGATAGATAGGGTGATATTCCTAATATTCATTCATATTGGAACATGATTGGCTGTGACATTTCAAACATCACTTTCTGCAAGTCAGTGCTCAATTTCTAACATCAAATACTTGAGCTCAATCTTGAACAGTTCATTTAAAGAAAACTAAATCCCTCAATTTATGACTGATAAATAGGATGATACTCCTGATATTCATTCATATCGAAAAAGGATTCGTTGTGACATTTCATACATCGCCTTCTGCGAATCATATCAGCGCTCAATTTCTGACATAAAACATTTGCTAAGCTGAGCCCAATCCCGCATATCTCATTTACAGAAAATTAAATCTTTTCTTTATCTTAGTTGTATATGCCAAATCCAAACATGGATGCTAAAAGTGACTTGTGTCAATCATAAAAGTTTTTAAAGTTGATTAAAATAACCACCAAACAACTGTCTATTTTAACTTGTTTCTGAAAGTTTCCATACATTTTAGCATTGTGTTAAAGTTTAAGATCAAAGAGACAGAAAGTGCAGTTGTTAACTTTCTGGCCAAAATACAGAGGAAATGTTGCAACAAAATATTATCAAACTATCAAGCACAATATGAATTGTGAGGTGTCCTAGTAGACATTCAAAACCATTAATCAGAAAAAGATCAAATTACTTACTATATGAGCTGAAATTTTCGCTGGGGTTTTGATTTCATGAATTTTAAGATTGAAGGCTTCGCTAAAATTTTCGCTCATAAGAACTCCCAAAGACTTTCTCAAAATAATCTTTCGAAATGTGAAAATAAAAACTCGCTAATGTGTGAAAAGGTCTAAATTCAGTGATTTCGCTAACATGTATGGTAAAAAATTACATTTACAGTATCCACCATTTCCTCCTCGGCTAATCATTGAGTCGGACAGTCACTAGGAAGTCCATTACCCAATGACCGTAAGAGATGACTAGCCATCTGCACTCGGCTTGCGTTGCCATGGTGACCCATCCACTTCACTAGGAGAGAAGCCATACCTCTGAGAGTAGTCTTAGTTTCAGGCATTGATGTTTCCAAATGAGTTGGGGTAAGTATGTGAAAAGTCTATTTTTACCATTAAAGAATTAGCATTGATTCTACTTTTGACCAAATCCTGTATATTTCCACTAAACTTTCAGACTTAATGATGGATTTTTAACTATAGCTCACTAATCTCCATGAAAAAAAAATAATTTTCATTCTTCTAGCCGCATTGTTAATCCTTAAAACCCTAAAACTTATACCCTGCATGTGTACGTAGAAGCAAAAATTATTGTTGTAACCCAAATTATGCTTATACAATTTATATAGCATAAGTATTGATTCGCCACTATTGCCCAAGGAATGGATATTACTGCCAGGTATTCATTGGTGCGATCATCAAAAGAACAGATAAATAATAAGATAATACACATTTCTCAATATGCTTTCATTAATCAAAGCTATAAATTTCAAGAACAAAAATAATAATTTCATAATTAATTAATTAATAAATAATAATTCTTTCTTTGCAACCTGCAGAGAATATCTAAAATATACTCCTATAGAAACCATACATGAAAATTCCCTCCATTTGTTCTATACATACACCACACATTCGCATGAATAATTGCTCACCAGCTATAGAACCTGTGCTCGGCAGGCTTCAATAATGACTTGTTGAAAGTGGTGATAGCACAAAGGGAGGAGGGAAATTAAATGGTTGGAAACGGCGTGATGTACAGACTTCGGTCAGCTGCTTGACGGCGCTTTCTATTGTGTTGGTGGAAATGACTGCTGGTAGTCAAAATTGAAAGATGGATGGATATTTAATTCAGTCCCACTTGGGGATAGGCAAAGGCAACGATGATCAATGGAGTTCATTTAGAAGTATTGTTAATTACGATAAGCCATATTGTGCCGGTAATAGGTTTAGTGAGTTTTTCATTTGATTGCTTTTTGCTGGTTCATTTTTATATGTATTTACTTATATGCAAGAATATCTTTTTAAAGGTGGGAACAGTAAATTGATGACAAATTAAGCCTAATTTAAACTAATAAAGTAAACATTTAATTTTGTAACCGGACCAGCTTACATCACATAGGCTACATACCCATACTAGTAACTGAAGTATTCAATTAAATAATCTCATAAGATAAATATAATATCAACTAAATATTTTGATATACAATTCAAAAATTAAATTCATTTCAATAAGCTGATAAATATAAATTTCACAAGGTATTTGCAACAGGGGTTTGATGCTCAGCCTTCAAAACTATTTAACTCATTAAATAATCAAAGTAAGCATGCTGACAAAAACATCTATTTTCAGGCAATTACATATCATGTACAATGTTACTATATTTTTATAACATGAAGTTCATTTTACTGTTCTTTTACTTATGCTTGCACCCGATTACAGATACTTCACATTTATAAGAAATACAATTATTATAATAATAGATGCAATTTATATAGCGCACGTATCCACTCTGCTGAGTGCTTTACATTATTATTACCCTGGCTTTAGCCCGGCAGCCATTCACGGCGCACTTGGCATTTCAAAGAATAAATATTCCTGCCAGGTACCATTCACCTCACCTGGGTTGAGTGCAGCACAATGTGGATGAATTTATTGCTGAAGGAAATTGACGCCATGGGTAGGATTGAATCATTTCTTTTTACACATAACATTAGAAACACTTTCCACTTGTAGAAATCCCCTCTGTATGTCCAAAGAAAACCCAAGCATAATTACTTCAATAAATGACAGAGCCAATAAAGGAATAAACACATTAGAGCTTTAACGTGGAAAATTGAATCTCTTGTGGTGTGATAATGAAATAACATACACTTCGTTAGGCAGATGATCCTGATAATGTAACGCTATGAGGCACGCATTTCTCATTCAATGTATTGCTCTGAATTGATATTGCAGGCGTAATGGTCTGCTGGCAGACTTGTTGAATATTTATTTACATGAAATGAATAATTGATTAGAGGAGAACTGGAGTGTATAAAAAGGTTGAAAGGAAAACCAGGATAGTTGACCTGAAAGTACATTAACCTTAATCTCATTTCAATATTAAAAAGTGTCTAAATGATTCTGTGATGAAGATTGAACTTAATTATTCCAAAGACTAAAGTGTTGTTCAAAAGTTTAAGATTGCCAGTTGCAGTTGATAGGAACACTCCAATCAAAACCATTGTCTCATGCGCGTCTTGTTAAAGGCTCACACCGTTCGCGAATGAAAATGCATGTTACAATTTGCAAAGTCACAGTTATTTTGCAGTTGATTTTGAACAACACCCCCTAAGATAGTCATGATAACCTTTTGTTTACTAATGATTTTGAAGAGAGCATAGTCTTATTTTACATAATTCAACTCCGTGCCCTCTCAAATAAATTAAATATTTTTAGAAAGTGAGATAAATTAACTGTGAAATTTTTGTGAAATAGGTAGAGCTCCATAGAACATGGGCCAAGCGTCTCAGTACTCATGAATCTATGATGATTGCATTTATGCATTTTTAAAATATCAATCCATTAAATGCACTTTCCTCCGTCCTTTCTATTCAGTTCAGGATGAAAACAGGATGAGACTCGATTAAAAGCCTTTCGTAGTAATAGTGATGATTAATTTCCACATGCCTTTTTATTTGAAAGCCATATGCATATAGTCAGTTCATCAAAAAAAAATGTCCATCAATTTGAGAGTGTGCAAAACAATATGATTTAAAGGTCTTGAGTTCATCTGTTTGGGACAAGTGAATATTCTTTACACAATTAAGGTGACCAACATGGCCTGTGTAAATGGATTAAAGCTGATATTTCTAGGGAAAATCAAAATATGACAAATCTGATTTTGAGAGCTAAGGGATATAACACGACTATATGTAGAACACCATCATTACTAGAAAAAAGTAGTCTGAAGTGTGAAGAAATACCCCAAAATGCTCTGTTCGTTACCAAATGACATATATTTTAATGATGTTACCAATTTTGTATGCGCTTCATACGCATGTAGCTTGTGTGGATAAATCACACCCAAAATAGGACCAGCGTGTTAGTGCGTATAAACCAGTAAATTGCATATTCAGTGACGTCAGTTTTCTGCTCGAAATCTTATCGCATCAGACCGTTTCCAGTTTACATAATTGGCAAAAAATCAGTAGTATGTTTGAAGCAGACATGATTTTATTCCATTGTTCAAGTATAAAGGATAAACACAAGAATGAAAGATGGATAAATTCACTTAACATGAGATTATTTTCTATTAATACCTACTTTAAAAATCTCTCCTGGATAAATACAGTTCAAAGATTCAGAGTTCATTTCCAGTCTTTGTAATATCTGCAAACAAAGGTTCACATGCTGGAACAAATATTACAAACACTGCTTTTCTAAACACCTACATTTTTATTTCATATTGTCTGATATGTTTTTGTTTGCATCTAACAGACTTCAGAGTATTGTCCTTCATCAACTAGTTAACATATCATTTCTTCTTTCATCCACCTGATGTAAACTGAAACTTCTCGTAATTAAACCAAAATAAAACTGACTCCATCATGTCTTTTGATAGAAGGAACCTTGTCTTTCAGAATTCTAGAGATACTAAATATTTCTCGTAAACTGAAACCACTGGTCATCTGAAATCAAATAGAACCCATTGAATCATGTGTTTTCATACCATAGAGTATGGGACGAATCTGAATAGGACAGACGCTTGAGTTGACAGCAAAGCATACAGAACAGCACTGGATAAACACTGTTGTCATGGAAACAGTTTTAGAATTGATATGTTGTAATCCATCATAGTGGAGAGAGAGAAAGAGAAATGGGATGAAAGGGGGAAATTTGCTAATTTGATAGAATTCGATTCCAAATTGTTTTTCTATGAATCATCATTACAAAATATAGGTGAAATGATGAACAAAGTGTGAGAGAAAATAGCTGCTTAATGATGTTAGAGAAGCTGCTTTAGAGCTTTCTTATATTTTGCATTGTTAAAAAAGTGTTGTAAGTATAAAAGCGAAAAATGAAGAACAAATTTAATTGCTGTAAGATATTCTGTCAAAGAATTGATGAGAGTCTGGGAAAATGGGAAGGAATACAAGAGGAGAGAGAGAAAAGAAAAAGATAAGGGATAGAGAGAAAGAAAGAAACAGAGAGATTGGCGAGCTGGGAAGAAGGTAATTAAACTACATGAGGAAAATAAGGCTTTCAAAGGGAGGAAAATCCAAAGAGCATTTGAAAATGTCTTTTAATATCATATGACTTTAACAAGATTTTTCAATTTCGGTGAAAAGCAAACAAAAATGTCAGGTTGGGCCATTTTTAGATGTTGCATCCAAACAATATCTTTTTTGTTTCCTGATGATGAAGTCCTATCATCACTGCCACTATCATGAAAACTAACTGTTTCTTCCCCAAAACATAAAAGGAGACAACCATGCAGCAGATTAACATCATTTGATGGTTATTCAAGGGAACATGATACTGTATATTGACTTGCCTGTGATATCAAAGCTGGAAATAACCGATTAACCCATTGAGAACTGAAACCGGATAATCCCTGCACAAAGTCTATGGAAATTGTATAATTCAGTAGCCGATGAGTTAAGAGAAAATGTGAAATCATGCCTAATCAGTTGAGAGACGGATAACGATTTGGAGAAAGAACAAAGAACGATTTGGTGATGAATGAGAGAGAGGGTACATATCAAGAGAGTTTGAAAAAAATATATCGAAGTGACAATTTCTTGAGAATAAAATTTGCAGTAGGTTTACATCTACTAAAGATAGGTGAGGCATTTGAATTAAATTTAATTTTCAAGCAAAGTTTGACCTTGCAAAAATCATGATCGATAATACTGAAAATATATGGAATATGCTTCACACAGTACGGTGATAATAAATAAAAATGATGTGGCGTCAGAAGGGTACAGAATTATATATTGAAGGGTTGAAAATTATCCTTTTAGCTTACGAGAAAAATTATTGTGAAATAATACACTGTAGAATACATTTCATCTAGACCTTTGACACAATATGCCTTCCAATGAAATATGTGAAATTATTGTACCTTTATTGAAGAAATGCCTGATATCTGCAATATGCTTACATCTTATGAAGATAAGCCAATAATTTGAATTAAATCTAATTTTGTTTTTGACAGTGTTGTAACACCGTAATATAAGCATTGTGAACTTTTCGAAACAGGAAAAGGTCATTAAAAGGATTTTCAGACAGAAATGTAAAAGTCTACTATGAATACTCAGAATTTTACATTTTGAAATAAAGTAAAACATGAAAGATTATTTTTCAATTAAACAGCACTGCGAAATAGTTTATTACATCATATTGGCCATAACACAATATTCCTTCCCGTGCAAGATATATAATATTGCACTATATCCCTACATTAAACCATGTAGACGGTCAATTTGCTTTTCATGCTGTTCACATAGTGACTGAAAGCCCTATTGATTTAGAGTTGATTACATAGTCAAGGCCTTCGGATGCAAATGGAAACGGTGCATAATATTACAACAGAATTGCTAATTAGGGTTCACAAAATGACACAAAAAAGCCACCTACATCTTGCTATATCTCGTTAGTGAACTGTAGGATATTCCCAATGCACCAATGACCCAATAACTGTAGCATATTTTGTATAAATTCTAATTGTTGATGCAATGTAATATTTTAATCAGTGTTTTCCATGCATGCATGTATGTGTCTGATTGAGAAATAGAGAAACTGCTGATCATTAGGAAATTGGGATTGATGTTACAATGATCCAATGTGGCGGCATTAAAAGCAGTGTCACTTTGTGTGTACAAATCTGATTTTAAAGTACAGTACAATGCTCCTTGAGATCATCATACATAGAAAATAAAATAATACATGCAATTTCTAGCGCTCAAGTACATACATTCTGCAGAGTGCTCAAGGGGCTTTTTGTACTATCACTCATCAGTACAAGGCATTAGCTTAGCATACACCTGTACACATAACACAATGTATATAATTATGAAAAATGTATTTAGAGCAATATGTTGGCTGTATATATGTCGATGACGTTCAAATGAATAAATTCCAAATTCCAATCATTTCAAGGAGCTGCCAGGATCTCATCCAGGAACCTTACCTGGGTGTAGTGCAGCAACTGCACTTTATAAAAGAAAAATTTTATCAAAGGAAATTAAAGCCATGGGTGAATGGAATTAAAACCACAACCCCCTGGTTGAAAACTGATAATCATAATTACCCCTCTATCATGTTGCTAGCTAGCAAAAATACAGTGTAAGTCAGAATATTCTTTGTGTACCTGCTATCATTACGACGCTCAGAACAATGGATATGATCCTGTCATCCCACTGCGGTCATATTGTTCTTAACTTAAGATTGATAACAGGTAACCTCAAAATTGAGCTTGTACTGTACTTCTCATTTTGTTACTGTTTTCACAAAGTAACTATCACAAAAAATATTCACGTCTCTATATAGATAAACCTTAAAGATTCTCTGAAAAAACAATATCTCATGAATGTGGTTATGATGAAGAGTTATGCAGTTCATTCTATGATATAGTTGTATAAAAGAAGGTTTATATTTGGATTTAAAATGGTGAAAGCAAGAAGGAAAGAAGGAAAACTTTATCACTGTGACTAGAAATAGGTCCGGTGTCCCAATTAACCATCAATTTTCACTAGGCATTGTTGGTCAAAATACTATACTTCAACCCAAAACGATGCAAAACTAAAAACAAGAGAAGGAAACTACATGTATCATTGTGTATCAAAAATAAAGAAATTCTACTAAATATTTTAGATAAATGACAAGATATATTAGTAACGGTATGTTATGTTATGTTCTCTAACATGATGTTCTGATTGTCATAGATCTTTCGAACATTGCTTCATATAGTATTTTTGTATTTTCCAATCATCCGGGCATGAAATAGAGTTAATCTCTTGATATGGCCAAAATGTGGGGTGCTCCGACCCCCCCCCCCCTCAGCTTCCTACTCACAAAAATGGATTAATATTAATATTTCATATTAGCTCTAGACGAGATACCAAAAAGGGAAGACACGCCTGCCCCTCGCTTTGCACACCAAATAAGAAATTAGTGTTAGTTTTATCATGATAAATCTCACAATATGCTAGGAAAATATCCCGAGCATTGGCTGTGCAGCATACAATCATTTTTACAATGCACTTTTTTCTCCTACGCCAAATATCATCCATCCTTCCTGAAAAAAATTGCATTAAGATTGCAATCTATGGAGCATTGTTTGCCACTAGGCAAGGCTTAATTCATGCATGTATTCTTATCCGGCTATAATTCCAGCAATCCTTGGCATATAGATTTTTTTAAAATTATAAATGCCAGTGTATCTCGAGCGAGAGTTATACAAAGTATGAAATTAATTGATTTCTATGGTATGTTGTCTAATGGAGATATTCACAGCCCCCCCCCCCCCTCCCTTCTCATTCATTTCAATTTTCCTCATTTGATTTTAATGTTCTTTGTTTCATTCCAGCTCTATATTCAAGTAGACCTGAAGTATCTTAACATTTTGGATGCGACCAAGTATTGCTGCCATTTGGAAAGTTGGAATCATCCTCTAATTCAAAGGATAATTATTTTTGGTTATTTTATGGCTTTTGGTTGAATGTATCAATGTAAGAGCAAACCCTCTTCTTCTGATAATGCAAATTTTGTTCTTTGAAATGCTTTACAATAGTATGTATTGCAGAGATGAAAAACTGAGCTGAGAAAATGTTACAATTTGAAACAGCATCTTAATCTACGCTTCTGTATAGAAGCCTGTCGCCACCATAGGGTTAAAGTCTTTTTACATGTCTGAGATTCTGAAATTTTGTATTTTATCATTTCATGGCATGCAACTGAATCTTCTGCAACTTCCTCTATTCAAGGATCACTTTATTAAAAATCAATTGTTAGGAAATTCTCTTCATAACATTTTATTGATCTACACTTTTACCACAGTTCACTTACAAGCTTTGTAGCTTTACAGGTAGAAAAAATATCAAAAGTACATTTGCTATTGAATAATCACTCATTTCCACATTACTTAATGCTTTAAATGTCTTGTAGAGCATAATGTTCTTTATAGATATGCTTATGTAAAATCGCTAGATATTTAGTTTTTTTTTCATCTTAATTTTTTATCTTTCTCACATATAATTTATACTTTTCACAAGTTTCATTTTAAAAGTCTATACAGATCTTCAATGGAGGGAAAATGAAGGGAATGCTTTTTCCTTAATCAAGTTTGGCTTGTTGTGCTCTTTCCTCGTAGTTACTGTGTGTAAATTACAACGATCATAAAATGTCATACTCTCTTCATGAATTTTCTCACCTCCATCATTCAAATTCAAATTCAAATTCAAATTTTATTTTTCATCTCCATATGAATGATACATATACAAAACAATATAAAACAATACAATGCTACTTTTCATCAAATCAAGGAAATGTACAAAACAAATTCAAAACATAATCAAAACATAAAAAATAATTTATACATACACTCTTAAACAACCTAATCAATTTTTTTATTAGATCGTCTTATGATATTATTATGAATAGAAACTAATCATTCTGAAATGGATTTATAATCATATGTGACTTGTATTAATTTTTTTAATTGAATCTAATCATTTTGATTGGATTTCCTATTGTGATTATAATAAGATTTCCAGGTGTCCCCGTTTGTATTGTTTTCCTAATCAATTTTGATTAGATTCTAATCAAATTTGATAAGTTTGTTTTTAGAGTGTAGCAGATTTGATGACATAATTTTGAATATTTTTGTGATAAAATTATAATATTGGATTCATGAAGGTATTTACACCCTTTTACGAGAAATGTTTGTCATGGCGATTCAACTGATTTACGTCATCAAAAGTGATAGTGTAACAGGTGGGGACATCAGGGGTTGGTTGCAATGAAGTTCATGTAAACAAAGTGATTATGTGTGACTGGTAGTGCTGCATTTTCAGATATTTGATTATGATATCACCAATGGCGATTTATTGTGCTCCCTTTTCAAATAACCGTCTAATGTCATGTGCGTTGGTGTACGCCAGGCTCAAGCCAGTGTAATTATAATGCAAAGCGCCTTGAGCAACTCAGCAGAGTTGCTGTGTGCGCTATATAAAATGCTTCTAGATTATCATCATTATTAATGATTTAAATAATACATGTAATAACTCTTATTAACCCAGAGTAACCACTCTTAGCTGTAAGCTGTTATTACCCTTCTCCATTCTTAAATGGCGAACGCCTGGCAAGACGGCAGATGGTCCCGTTTTTGTAGGTCTTTGTTACTACGCGGCCGGAGATCGAACCCACGACCTCCCATTCATGAGGCAGACACCCGACCACTGAGCCATTTGTCTCATTTTTTATTGTTTTGGAGTGAAAATGACTTATCATACTGACAGTGGCTGCGGTGATACTTTGTCTTTATGAAAGTGCTTCATGCTTTGCATTTAAATTTTTCTGAAGAATTATGACAGGTTATTCAATTGATCATTTCTGAAACACAATAAAAGTGAAATATAAATGATATTTGTTAAATGTTGTTTGGAGGCAATCTATCAAACAATGCCAATGCTGTCATATCAAATATTAATTGGTATTTTTTATGTATCAATCTATCATGCAGCCATAGTGATTAGCCGTTTGTAAATTAATATAAAAATAAACTTATCTTGGTTATCTTCATAAGATGTAAACCCATTTGACATTGTATTGGGCAATATTCCATTGGGACATATCTTTACTTTAAAATCGTCCCTTTCGATTGTTCCCCATCATACATGGGTAGAGTGCAGCACAATGCTGATAAATTTCTCGCTATAGGAAATAAACGCCATTAGTGTGATTTGAACATGTATGTACAACCCTCTGGTTGAAAGGTGAGTCATAACCTCTAAACTACCACAATGTGAAGATGCCAGTTAATTATTCAAATATGGAATGTATTGCACCTGTTCTCTGTGACACATTTTCATATTCACTGGCATTTTTTTATTTCAATGGGTATCATAAACACAACGAATCCTATTTTTTTTAAATTTATGGTTACCAAACACATACAGCATCTTGTTCCCTCGACATTAATGTCAGCAAATGAAAAAGAGATAAGGAATCTGCTACAAAATTTCAAAATTAAACCGATAGACCAGTTTTGGGAGGATGGCGCTTCAGATATTTAACTAGTTTGCGAGCTGCAGTAAAATTATTACCATAATGCAGTTTTTCAATAGTACATTAGAGCATGTTCCTAGTTTGTTTGAATGAAATCGACCTAGATTTTATTTATTTATTTATTTATCGCAAAAACTGATGCTGCTGTCCTTCTCCCTTACACAACATGCTTCACATACAAAATGAATGTGAACTCACACACCTCAGACAATATCACCGATCGCTCCGCCCATTCCGAGCCGACACTCTCCCGTGCAAAAGCACTTAGCACACCGTAGGAATAATGGCTGATTGACGTGTTCGACGTAAAATACACCAGAATACAAGCAAAAATCTTCTCCTTATTTCGTACACAGATATATTTAGGCATGTAAAGCAACTTGTGAATACATCAACTCGTTTCACATCACTTTCTGCATCCCGACCATTACGAATCTATACCTTTAAGGATTAAGGATTATTGTTGTTTGCTTGCAAGAACCTAGAAAGCAAAACTAAACTTGCCTGGTCTGAATCCTTACAAAGTTTAAATAAATATATTCTAACACACCAAAATGATTAATCTTTTATTGATCAAATTAATACATCCTTTGATATATTGTTGCCTTTTCTTATTGTGACTTAGCTTTTTCTTACTAGTATTTGCTTCCTTACTTTCTTCTCCGAATATTCCACCATCCTTCCCCTCTATGATATGAATTTTCCAAGAAATTTGAAAACTAATTTTGTAATGTACATGCACATTGATTAAACTAAATGAACAACAAATACGACAAATAATTATTTATTATTATTATTATTATTATTTATTTGGCAAAGTAAAAACAGTTCCAGTATAAGTATTTATAGATACAAGAATTAGGCATAAAATTGAAAATTAAGACCTGCAGTTGGTTTGAGAGGGCTGCCAGGGCATGAAAATACAAAATACATAATTCAGGTAGATTTATAAGTTTTTTATGTGCAGTGTGAAGTGATGTGTAGTAAAATGAGTGTAAAGCTTTCAGCCAAATGAGCACCGATAAGGTGGACCTGTGGGCTATACAAGTAACCACCATTATTATTATTATCATTATTAACTATGGGTTAAGGAACAAAATCTTTTCCTTCTATCCATCTTTTCTTGCCTTTCACCGAGTTTGAACAGCAGCTGGGAGAGCTGGCCCTCGTGGAAAGTTTAAGGCACGTGCCATCACCACCAAAATCAATACGTCCAGGGTACAATGAATAAAGGTGAATGGTTCAATGCCGCAAAAAAAGGGCCTGCAAACGCAAATCCCTTTGTCTGCTTATTGATGGATCTGATTGTAATGCTTGGCTGCACATGACAGATGCTCAAAGTATACTCTAAGGGAAAAATATCATTCTGATTTGTAGGGCTTGTTGTGATGGTTTTAGAGATACAGAACAGAACGGTAAAACAAAACATAGGTTGTATTTCATGTAGCTGTGAGAAGACCTACACACACGACTATATGAATGATTGGTGACCCTTTCTTGTACTAAATGATAATCCCTGGCTCTGAATTACATACAAGAAATTATCACTAGTCATTTGTACAGCCTTGCTTAGCTCTACTATCACATACTGCAAATTTCATCCTTTGTATGTCCATGAATACAGATACTTTAATCAGTGTTAATAATTCTTCTAAGTAAAATTGTTTTAAGTTAATGAAACAAAAGATTAGGCATAATTTAGCGAAGGTTGCAACTTAATTCAGAATATTTCTTTGGCTAAGAAGGAGCGGTTAGAAGTGGGGGCCTGAATGATCATGGAGTACAAGATAATGATTAATCAACTAATACTTTAGAATGGGGATAATGAATGGATAATCACATTGGAGGAGAATGCAGCAATGCAAACCATTATAGAATATAGATTTGGAATATGATTGTAAAATTAGCCAAACTGGAAAAACAATATATAGTACAGTGAAACCTCTTTATAACAAGGTCCTTGGGACTACGACAATTACTCTGTTATATCAGGTTTCTTACTATATCAGGGTATAAAAACAAGGAACTATAAAGAGCTTGGGCCAATAAAATCACCTTGTTATGACAGGTATCTTGCTCTATCCAACCTCTTTATAACAAGGTTCCACTGTATCACTAAAAAGACCATGACAACAAGTGACAAGTATACTTCTGTAGTCATTTCATGTCATTTCATTTTATGAAGGTACAGCACCGCACCCATGCAACCTAGCTGCTCATAATCTGGGGAACAACATTAATTTGTCCAATACGAGTAATGAAGTAGATACATGTACTTGTGATACACAGATTGCCAAATGGACAGGAGTGCACTTAATTTAGTGACATACATGTGTACTGTAAGTAATCAATACCACAGAATGGCTAGGCAAACCTAGTTAATGTATATTTCCAGTGTGCAAAAGAGAGGATAGAATGAGCATTCTGTGTATATATATATATTCTTGCCCCACCATACTTTACCGTGTGTCCCACACAGGACATTTCGACCCGAAGAGATCGTAAAACTATGGGAAATACACATAATGGGATATCCCTGTTCAGGGAATAATTTTAGTTTTCACATTTGATTAGCAATTTTAGACAATGAGAAAACTGTTCCAATTCTTTACTATACAGTTCTATGGGAAAAAGTTGCTACACAAAATATATTTTGTACAGCAATCCTGCTAAAATGCATAACGCACTAACACATAACACACAGTATCATAACCAAGAAAATTATTCCCTGCCGTTCTACTTCCAGGGCAAGTTGTTTCAGAACCATAACACACTGATAGGAGTATCATTATGTCTAGGAAAGGAGACTACATCACAGCTATTGGTACTAGCAGAGAATAGTTAGTGATAGTCTTACCCTCCAAACACATTAACTCATAATTTTAGGCAGCCTAGAGTTTAGGTGAATCAAGATTTTTCAAAAAGCAAGAGCCCTTTGCCCCCCCCCNAAACTTATTTGTAGCACGGGTAAAGTATAATATTAGATGAGAGAACAGGAAAAAGGGAAGAAGAATAAATTTCTTATTGCTAAGTATCAAATGAAATGCTATAATCAAATGTCTCTGAGGGTGGCAAGTTGTATCAATACATTTGTAAACATCCTCTTTTTAGAATTTTATTACAATCAAATAAAAGAAATGAAAGAGGCCAACTTATACCAATATGGTGGCAGCAGTGGGATACTTACCCAAGCCATAAAACAATATTGAACACGATATAAACTATTTCCACAAAATAAAGTGGGTGCTGAACAATAGAGCCATATGCCATGTATAAACTGTGCGGACACAACAATCACAATCCGGTTCCGATTTGAATAGCATTACAAAGGAGAGTTCAATTGGTGTTCAACTTAGTTTAATGGAAATAGTTTATATTGTGTTATTGGAAAGTGTCTATGAGAAGGAGAATGAGATGTTGATGAGTTGGAGAGGAAATTGAAGGTTGATGAGTGGCAACTCTTGTCTTGGGTATTAAAATTTAACTCTTACACTATTCATCCAAGATGGATGATAAGACATCGGCAATTGGAGAGAACATTGATGAAACATGATAAGAGGCAACTCTAGTCTTTGGTAAAGCTGATAAACTGTCAGAATTTCATCAACAACCTCCTTTCCCAACTCTAAAACATAAACTAGTCCTTCAAAATGGAATAAAACATTGACAAATAGAGAAAATGTGGGTGAAACATGATAAGAGGCGACTCTAGTCTTGGGCAAAGCTGATAGATTGTAAACTTTATCAAATAACCCCTTTCCTCATAGGCATTCTAATTCTCAAACTATTTCTTCACTTACAATTTAGATTACATAAATTAAATACCAAAAGGATTGCTCTAATTCTTAAATGTTAACATTGAGAGAGCTTTCCCAAATTAAAATTGCAACGTCCAAAACAAAATCATTTAAATCAATTAACATACTTGATTTGAAAAAAGAGACATTTGAATCTCCAGAAAAGATCCAGAGGCAATTGGCTGTGTTATTTTCTTTTCATAATTATACCTGGCAATTTAAAAAACAAAAAATTTCATTTTTTTTTAAATATTTCCATACATTTTGTTAATGAAACAGAATCTGAATAGAATTCACATCATCATTTTCATCATTATCATAATTGCCACCACCATCATCATCAATATCATCATAATCATCACTACCGCCATTAACATCATCATCATCATCATCATTTCCATTAACATCATCATCATCATCATCATTTCCATCATCATCACCACCACCAGCATCATCATCATTATCATCTCCATCATCATCATCATCATCATCATCATCATCATCATCTCCATCATCATCACCCTTGGCCTTACCATTACCATTACCATCACCATCATCACCATCATCATCACCATCACCACCATCATCTCTACCACCACCACTACCATCATCATCATCATCACCATCACCACCATCATCTTTACCATCATCATTACCACCAGCAGCAGCAGCGCAATCAGCACCCCCTTCACCACCATCACCTAACTTTCACTCTCATCACCTTCCTGTACGGTGAGAGGACTGGTTGCAGGCGGACCATGCTTCGACGGTGATGCGATCCACAAATTCTGCATCATCCATCCGCTCAAAACCTCAATAAAAATACGAGCTTAAAATGTCACACCTTTCACACTTTTACTTACATTATGGGCTCACAATCACATCTGTCACAATATAAGTATTCCTCTCTCACGTTTCCAGTAATTAGAAATGAAAAATGTGCTTTTGAAGTCAAAATTTAGTAGACGAAACCAACAGGCTAAATATTGCGGTAGCAGACTATTTCCAACAATGCGCGTATTCGGCAGGTTGACAAAATTGGCCTGTGCAGTTTGGTTGTGCTAGAGTCAGAAAGTCATCGATACAGTGTCAAATGTCGTAGCTAAAACAAGTGGCGCTAAATCTGTGGGGTTCATCGCAGTTGTCATTTATCACAATCATCAATCTCAGGAAAATTATAAAGATTGGAAGATCTATGTCAGATGCTAAAATCTATTCTAAAAAAGCCTTCCCCAAAATATTGAATTTTACCAGGAGCAGAAAATATTGGTGAACATACCAAAAAGGTTGAAGAACAAAAAGTTTGAAGAAAATCGGACAAGGAAAAAATATGTCAATGATATTAAAAAAAAATGGGCAAATCAATAAGATAAAATTCAGACATATTGCCACTTTAAAAACGTCATGGACGCACCATCGAATTCATCATTTCTACAGAAAGATACAAAATTGGTGTTGAGATATGCTTTACTTAAAATTTTGAGGAAATCATATCTTTGAGGAAAACCGACCTTATATAACGTTGCATTGAATTCAATGAATGATTGTTGTGCACCTATGTCTTCATCAGTTGCCATTTTTCTAAGTATTCTTTAAAACAATTTGATTGATTTTATTTTCCTTCATAAAAAGATACAATACAAAGATCAAACGAGCAAAAGTGAAAATATAACATTACAAAATAAACAATTGACAACGCAATGCAAAACAAAAAAACACAAAAGAAATGCAAAGAGTAGAAAAGAAGACAACTGGATAGCCCACAATCAGCGGCACTTATATAGTGCTGCTGGTCTTCCATGGGGACCAGTAGAAGTAATGAAAGGAGAGACAGTGGAAGAAAAGAAGAAGAAAAAAAGAAGAAGATGAAGTAATGAATCCAAGTAATCATAATAATTTAAATGTCAAGTAATCATGCATAAATTGAGATATGAATTATTCTATTGTAAAGCGGAAAGTAAATTTATCTAATCTGGTATAGCAACAATAAATTCATAACTTCCTTATTAGTAGTCCGATTTTCTTCACACTTTTATTCTGTTCAACAATTTCATTTAAAAACAACAGAAGTGCTGATGCTTCTTGTTTCCTTTCTCTTTTTCCCCAGGGATTATATTTTGTACAAAAGTCATTTGATGTAGACTTGAGCCATGACTTGGGCGAAATTTAAGGATTAAACTGTATTTAGGTTTCAAAAGGAAGTTAGAGCATTTATCGGGAAAATGATAATTGCTGACATCGATTTTCGTTTCCATCTCGCTAAATCCGTTTTCCATATTTTGTAGAAATTAATGAACCTTCATCACACAGTCTCATGTCAAAGGATATTTTTTTGTAATTTGAAAAATTGCAACGCATGCCATGTGGCTAGAATGAGACCACCTTGTCTTTTAAAGAAAACTTTAATAAATGAATAAATAAATAAATAAATAAATAGATAAATAAATAAATAAATAAATAAATAAATAAATAAAATAAAATAGATGCATTTAAGGACCCCATTGGAAATAGGCCTTTCGGCTTTCATGGGTTATCCTTGTCATGGTATCGTATATGTTATATCTGACGAATAAAATCAAATCAAATCAATGCATGCTACTTTTTCTTTATTCACGGGATTTCCTTTCATGAAATTGAGAGCGAACCAAAGTCATTTTTTAATTTGAGTAGGTAAAAATATGTTTTATTCTATTTTATTTAGTTCAAATAATTTGGCATGATACTCCTAAAATTATCAGTTCTTTCTTCCATTTGTATTTGTCGTTCCGTATTTCTAATAAAACATAAAGTATATTGATTGAACAAAGAGACCCTTCATTTGGCCCATCTGAATGCATGTTAACACGTATGTGCCCTGTACACTATCATACCTATTTATTGTTTATTGTTTACAAATTTCCCACACTTTATATCATTGTAATGTTGCAGCCTATCTCTATTCTCTCTTCTATTTCTTTCCTCCTTTTCCACCTATCCCTTTCTAACTTTTGTACATAATTGTTTAATGTATTGTTTTGTGTATTTGTA
>BQKZ01001291.1:75190-91464 GCA_036244855.1 Temnopleurus reevesii
TGTGATGTCACAACATGATTGACATTTGAAAGAATTTTTAGGGGCGTTCCCAACTAAGCCAACATAAAAATGAAGAAAAAATATTATAAAATATATGAAACACATTTGGACTCTCGTTCAGTGAAAAGGGTATTGATAATGGTATAATACATCAATACAGATCAACTTGTATTTTCAAAATGCATGTCCCCCTTCTATTAGTTTTGTGTATTTCTGTATTTTCTTGTTAAATTTGTAAGCGTTGAAACGTGCATGTTTGATATAAGATATAGGCTTTATTGATCCATTTTGTTTTTCCATAAATTGACGGTTATTTTTAGTTTGTTTGTTTTTGTAGGGTCATATGTTTTATATGGTTCACTAATCTAATAGTTTATACGTTTTCTGCAGAAATATATCATTCTTTAAATGTGAGTAGGTAAAAATGTGTGGGTTTTAAAAAATGTTATTCAGTGCAAATGGTTTGGCATGATACTCCTTGAATAATTTGTTCTTGATTTCTTCCATTGGCGTTCGGTAGAAATAAAACATAAGAGTATATTGATTGAACAGGCCAAGGAAGTGATAATTCCTTGAACAAGCAGACCCTTCATTTGGCCCATAGGCCTATATTATTTGAATCAACGGTTTATCTTTTTCTCAAACAATTCAACTCAGTCATGTCAGTTCTCGGAAATATGATTTCCTCACTCTATATTGGCGAACCTTTGCACACTAATATTTTTTTTTTGGGGGGGGGGGGCGCAATATTGCACCGTTTCAGAATGCAATATTTTATCAAATATTTGAATACGCTGAAGATGTGCAACACGCCTTGGCAATTATCGTCGTTTTAAGCCAAATGCTCAACCTACTGAGCTACCCAGTGCATGGTTTTCATGGTTTTGACCGATCAGATGGATTCAAAAGACAAAAAATAGTAAGAAGACATAGACGTCCTAACATCTAGGGTAATTGCTTTTTTTAAATGCCGCCCATTCCGTCTTTTGTATAATGATAACAATAATAATAATAATAATGATGATTAGATAATTTATATAACGCAGTCACTTTATGGATATACTCTAATGCACTGTGATAAAGGGTATGTGGACATTGTTACTAAAATAATGCATTAAGGTACACGATATCATTGAAAAGCTTTAGGAAATAAATAAGTTTTCAACAAGTTTTTAAAATCATCAATAGATGGAGATAATTTTATTTCTATCGGCAATTTGTTCCAAAGTTTTGGAGCAGCACAGCTGAATGCGAAAGTCGTATATTAAAATCATGACCCAGAAGATCGCATCTGAGGACATTCTTTTTCTTTTTCTTTTATTTTTCATGTAGGCCCCTATAAAAAATTTGCCTTTTGATGCTTTTAGCATTTCATAAATAATTACTAAGTCATTCTCCAACCACAATAAATTGCACTTAGGGCAACTTACCAATTTGTGTGTTTTTCGCCCAGGGACGGAGCCAAATATAGCCAGCACTTCGGGCTTCTGCCCAATGTCTTTATGCAGACCGAATGGCAAATAGTTTTCAAGTAACAGGGAAATACCTTAATATTTTTTGAGGTGCCTTCCCCAATTCGGATAATTTCACAATAAACTTTTGGATAATTACGACATAATGACGTTCGGACCTCAACCCCTCAAATATTTCATGGGCACAGCATATCACCGTTAATTGGGGTTCCTCCATTCCAGAACCCTGCATGTATCCCTTGGTATTTGGTTAAAATTCCTTCTAAAATACTCCCAAAGAGGAGTTTAACTTCAGGTAAAATCGGTGGGAGTGTTCTAGTTTTCGAGAATTTAGGGGTCTCAGTTATGCAGGAATTCGGGGGGGGGGGGGGGGGGGGAGGGGGGGGGGGGGGGGGGGGGGGGGGGGGGGGGGGGGGGGGGGGGGGTCTAAGGGTAGTGATGCTTATATGGTCCAACACCATATAATCATCATAATCATCTCATTTACGTGGTTCATTTCACTCGAAAGTCTTGAGGCATTGTCTAGGTTTGACACTTTTGTTCTCCACCGATATTTACTTTTTTAATTTATTGTTTAATCATCGTTTGTCAGCGAGTATTGGCAATGTCCCTTTGGTATTGGATGCATTTTTATTTATGATTTGTCTCTGTGAAATCCCTTGGCGAAGCGTACATTTCTCGGTCGATAATTTCAGTTCATTGAAACGATGGCGGTGAGCAAAAGCGCAAACACCTACAACCGGCTGAATTGGGAAGAGGCTGTAAGTATTTGAACACTATTATCATTCCATAAAGTTAAATTTAAAATTCTTCAATTATTTTTACACCTTTTGGTGTTGATTTCTCTCGATTTGGTCGTAGATTGAAAGAGGATTGTGTTATTATGTGAACCCATGTTGTGGAGCAAAGTTTAATATGTGTTGCCCCACCCAATAATATTTGTGTACGGTTCTTGTATTTGGTAAATTTGCGTGATCGTCACTGGCTTAAAATTCAAGGCTCTCGCTCGTTTAGATGTTGAATGTCGTATGAGTGATAAGAAAGATAGCATACCTCAATACTTAAATGTATTCAACATTGCTGAGTATAAAATTTTTCCCTGTTGCCAGATATTGCAACAACTCGAGCAGCCAGCAGGTTGTGTTGGCAAAATTGTGCTGCATGCCATGTTCATCATGTTGTTAAAATGTTAATATAAGATGGTTTAGACAGTTTAATTTAGATGTTTGGTCCAATTATACTACATGATCATTCCCCCCAAATGTGCATAGTTGCACAGCCGTTCATCTCTTATTAGTTTTACACCCGGAAGTATAAAATATTGAACTTGTTAAAAATGCGCGTCGTACTGCATTATGATAATTATGTTTCAGGTATCTAATCAAGATCTTCCATTGAAATATGAATCAAACTAAAATCTGTAAACTAAAGTGTGAATTCATGCTCTTTTCATCGGACTGATCTACCGATTGTTTTATTTTCATCACAACATCACCTCGCTAAAATTGTAGGCCCAGCTCAGCTCAATCGCGGAGTCATGCACAACATCAAAGTGATCATTGCGCAACACTACAACGTGCCTATGAGTACGAGCAACACAAAAAAATATAGTCCGAAGAAGCTGCTGACCATTCCATGTCGGACACAACTCTTCAGGAATTCCTATTTCCCCCGGATGGTGAATGCTTGGAATGCGCTCCCCAAAGTCACTCTTGATGCCACTTCATTGTAGGACTTTAAGAGAGCGCTTCCATCAAGCATCTAAGCCTTGGAACACATGTTCCAAACTTTCCTTAGCAATAGCACTATACTGACCTACGGATCCTGCTATCTTTGTACATGTAGTTAAGTGCAGTGTTGATGGCTCGGCAATCGCGACACAAAGCCTCTCGGTTTCCAATCATTCGTAACTCCTTGTCTTGCATATCACTTTTATATTATATCACTTTTTAGTTCTGAATATTCATCTTATAAAAACGTACTCTCTCGTCGTTAATTGGCGAATTTGCATTGCTATTCTTGGTGTCATCTTTGCATGCACACTGCAATACTCGCCTATGGCTCATGTTCAGTGTGCATGCATAGAAGATGCAGTGCACATTCATTAATCAACTCTGTGTCATACGTTATTCCTTTACATGTGTAAACATTGACGGCAGAATTAGAAGTCCAAACTAAGCATACTACTATACCGACGGAATCTGGGACCAGTGGCATGAATGGTCTTCAAACTCCTCTAGAAAATACTTGTTTAGTCTTGTTTATCCCCCTAAATGTAGACAGTAAGAGTTAAAGGTTGATACAACTATATTGAGAGGGTATCACAATAAGTTACATGTCTTAGCACTGGACCCATGGATACATGTATTACTCGAACAGATGAAGTTGAAGTTCGGCAGAATCGACATGATTTAGACTTTCAAAAAAATTAATATGATCTTGATGACATGAACAGTTCAGACTTTTTACAGTACCATGAAAGCTCAGGAAATTTTATTCCATTAAATTAAAAAAATGATGGAGAATATTTCAATTATGCTACACTACATTGCTAGTCAGAATTTTTGGTTACCTGCTATTATTAAGAAGATCAGACCAATATTATTATACAGGTCTTCAAATACATGTATAGCACCTAACACTAACTTTATAGTCCCTTATATTCTACAATGTAGCATAATAACCCTGGCTTTAGGAGGGCAGATTAAAGTAGCGTGCTGCATTTCAAGGTAAAAAATCTTGCCTGGTACCCATTCACTTCATCTGGGTTGAGTGCAGCATAACATGGATGAATTTCTTGTTGAAGGAAATTAATGTCATCGATGGGATTTGAACTTACAACCCTCTTGTTGAAAGGCGAGAGTAAGAACTACTATACCACTGCCCAGTGATCCCACTTTTCCTAAATACAGTAATAATAGGTAGCCATATACAGTGTAATTCTGACTTGCAATGTACCTCTTTCAATTAATAATCATAATAATCATTTCCTTCCATATTTTTTCTTCACAGGACTTCCCTATTCTCTGTCAAACATGCCTGGGTGATAATCCTTATGTTAGAATGGTAAGTAGATGTGCGCATGTTAACTTTATTTATTAATAACCCTTCCAAGTTGAAATACAGAAATAATTGGGTTGTTTAAGGATTACAATTGAAAAAGGGAAGAAATAGGGTGGGCAGATCGGATTTTACTGACAGATTTTCTGCGTTGGGCATAAATATGATTTCAAGAATTGAGGAAACTCTGCGTAACGTTGGAAAGGAACATTTCAATTTGGTTGACATGTCAACCTGCATAATTTACTTTTTGTGACTATTTTATATGAATGTGAGGTAAAAAAAAAATTAACCTTATGCCCGGCTATTCTCATAAAAGTTAATCAGTGGACTGGAAGGCAACCAAACCTTGTTTTAGTCTAATATGTTAATTTATAAAGCAGAAAAAAATCTTTGTATATTTCCTCTACTGCATTTTGTGTAAATTCAATTGCATTCAATGTTTTAAACATTATTTTGCAGACAGCTCCATCGTTTTAAACATGTTGGGTTGTTGATAAGTATAAAGCTACATGTAAGCCAAATGTTTAATCTAAAAAAAGGATTAAATTATGGAAGTTTACTGCTCATTTAAGATAATCTGTTAAATAAATACTATACACTGCGTTCGCCAACAAAATGTCCTATCAATTATGGGCTGCCTGTTTAGAATACTGGTCATTATTTAGGACATAAACCATATTGCTTTTTCTAATCCTTTCTCAGACCAAGGAGAAGTTTGGGCGGGAGTGTAAGATATGCCAGCGTCCTTTCACAATATTCCGCTGGTGTCCCGGAGCTCGAATGAGATTCAAGAAAACAGAGGTCTGCCAAACATGCAGCAAGCTAAAGAACGTCTGTCAGACATGTCTACTGGATCTTGAATACGGTAAGTTGATTGAAATCATATTCTTATATCATATTTTCCTCTGGCTGAAGGGAATTGAAAGAATATTGTTATGTTCCGATGGTGTCCTGGAGCTTGAAAGAGTTTCAAGAAAACAGAGGTCTTGGCTTGTAACATAAAAGAGATACGATTAATTGAGAAGTAAATCTTTGGTACAGATTTTGCCATTTTAAAAAAAAAAATCGGAATGCTCGAATGAGATTCAAGAACACAAGAGGTTTGCCAAACATGCAGCAAGCTCAAGAACGTATGTCAGACTTGTCTGCTGGATCTTGAGTATGGTAAGTTGATTGAAATCATATTCTTCTGTCGTATTTTCCTCATTATGAAAGGAATTCAAAAAATGTTATTATATTCCGACGGTGTTCGGAGCTTTAATGAGATTTTGGAAGACATAGGTTTTTGCCTGTAACATAAAAGAGATACAATTAATTGAAAATTAAATCCTTTGTACAGATTCTGCCTTAGGGGGTGTTGTTAAAAAGTTGCAATTGATCGCAAGTTGCAGTTGATCGGAACGCGCCAATCAAAATCATTGTTTCATGCGCGTCTTGTTGAACGTACGTACCCTGCGCGAATGAAAATGCGCGTTACAATTTGTAAAGTTGCAGTTGATTTTGAGCAACACCCCCTTAGACTGATGATTCATATTAATCGTAAGTTTACTTGCACTTTTTATGTTACAGGCCTCTGGAGTATGGTAAGTTGTGAAAAGTTCACTCCTATAGCTTTTTCTAGAAATAAAAATTCCTCTCAAATGAATGTTTAAATTTTCCCCCTAAATAGTAGTACAGTCCAACCTCATTATAAAGAGAACTGATATCACGAGATCTCGTTATAACAAGGTATTAGTTTTCCTTGTCCCATCTCTTTGTATTTTATTGTATTTTGGTACTGATATAACAAGGTTTCAATATAAAGAGATAATTCCTCTGGTCTCAAGGACCCTGTTATAATGAGGTTTGACTATATCACACATTCCTGTAGAAATCATGTTCATCTCGCACTTTTAGCAATATCCCTCTTTTTCAGTCTGAAAGGTTGGGAGGTCTTATTTAGTCCGTAGAAATCTCTGAAACTGAGCATCAAATGCATTCTATTCATCTAGGCTTATTCTTTTGACTTGTTCCATATTTATTCCAGGTTTACCGATCCAAGTACGTGATGCTGCCCTGAACATCAAAGATGAGATGCCGAAGTCTGATGTCAATAAGGAGTACTACTCACAGAACATGGAAAGAGAGGTTTGTTTACATTTTAATTGTTTAGTAGTAATAGTAATAATAATAGTACTATTTTTACAGCGCCTAATGCAATGCTTCTAGGCGCTTTACGACATAAGCTATTAAGTGAATATGTACACACGTTAATTCACAAATTTCAAACTTTGTAAAAGAATATCTAAGCACAAACATAAGTAATATAGAATAAACATAAACATAAAAATTGAAAAAAAGCTTTGTTGACATTTTAATTGTTTCATAGAATGGAGATCTCATGTTTCTCAAGCCCAATGCATACATTATGATTGGTTAATGATCTGCTTTGGGAAAATAAATCTTAATTTATTGTATACAAGTTGAACCTTTAATGATTTATGGGATTGATGATAATGATGATGATGATGATGATGATGATGATGATGATGATGATGATGATGATGATGACGATGACGACGATGACGATGACGATGATGATGATGATGATGATGATGATGATGATGATGGTGATGGTGATGGTGATGGTGATGATGATGATGGTGATGATGATGATGATGACCATGATGATGACCATGATGATGATGATGATGATGATGATGATGATACTTTCTGTATCCACTACATTCAACTTGGTAGCTTGTGGTTGGAAATGTTGCTATACAATTTAAGATTCAAATTTTATTTTATTATACAAAAAAAAAAGAAGAGTAAAACTCGTCAAAGTGGCTGTGGATTGAAATTATGAGTTATACTGGTAAAAAAAACACATATGAAATATAAAATACATATATGCTTGGAACATTGTATATACAGTCAATTAGCACTGCCAAATAGCAACCATCTTTTCTTTCCCATTTACTCAAAACCTCATCAATACTGTATTTGATGATGATATGTAATAAAATAATTAGGCCTTTTGTTGACTGGAATTTTCTTGCCAATTCCCCACTGAGTTTTGATAAAAATTGAACTTGGAGACTTATTTTATCCTGTTGCTATTGCATAGTTTTTGTTATCTCTCTCTTCTTTTAATGAAAATTAATGTTTAGACTCTGGACCCCTTTGAAAACAGGGCAATCCAACCCGGAAATTGTAAATGAATAGATAGAAAAATAGAATAAAAAGACTTATATCACCCTTCTGTTATCTCAAAATTGCCGTTACCTACCATTTTCTTTTTAAAAAATCATTAAATTGATATTTACGCAGTACCTGCTGCTACATTTGTTTGTTTTGTGTGTTTTGTGTATATCACAAATCGAACCCGCCACTACCATTGGCTCTCAGTGGTCTAGTGGTAAGAAACCTGTCTAGTCATCATCTGGAGATCGTGGGTTCAATTCCTATCTGAGAATGCCTGTGAATTTTTTTTCACAGCTTCTCGGTAAAGCACTGTCAATCAATGTTTATCATGTTGGGATAAGGCAAGAATTATTTCAATTATTAAGTTAAATCATGTTTTTCATATTATTGCCATCTCACAGCTATTAAAAATTAAGATTTTTAACTTATTTTTATTCCATCTTTACCTCATAGTTGGCAAACGTTGAAGGAAACCAGGCGCTTGGTACTGTCGGGAAGGCACAGGCCCCCAGCGATCTCCTCCTCAAATTGGCAAGGACCACACCGTACTACAAAAGGAATCGACCACACATATGCTCGTTCTGGGTGAAAGGGGAGTGTAAACGAGGAGAGGAATGCCCATACAGGTAAGAACGCACCCAAGTACAAGAGGAAAGGATCCTTTACAGGGGCTGATCCAGAATTATGAGGTGGGGAAATGGTAATGGAGAATGAGGGAGGTCGCAGCCCATTTGCACCCTCCCCCCCCCCTTCACTGGATCCGCCTATTCCATACTAGTCCATCTAGATTCCTAGATTCAGAATCCTTATCATATACACATGATATATTGGACCAAAATCTTCTGATATGTTCAGAACTCTAAGGCGGAGTTGCTCGAAAGGTTGCAATTGATCGTAAGTTGCAGTTGATCGGTTCGCGCCAATCAAAATCATTGTTTCATGCGCGTCTTGTTAAATGCGCACACCACGCACGAATGAAAATGCGCGTTACAATGTGCAAAGTTGCAGTTGATTTCGAGCAACACCCCCTAAGACATTTTACATCTAGGTTATTTCCCCAGTTGTTCATTATCTATCAATTAAGAATTATTGAAGTGGAAAATCCTGTAGCGTAAATCTCAGTCGCGGACAACCCAGCAGCGACAAGTTGATACAACAAAAATCAGATTTTTTTGGTCAAACTCAATTGTAACTCAAATACTTGTTCCTAATCATTGTCATAACATAGATGTTTGATTATTTATTCAACCAAGCACACAAAGCATACAGATTTAGACCACCCCTTGGCTGATAGAAATATCTATGATCATTTGTATGGAGCAGAAAATCCAGTAGCGGACAAGTTGATGCGATAAGTTGTGGCCATTTTGTTCCAAATCACTGTCATAGCCCAAATGTTGTGTTTTTATCCAACCAGGCACAAGAAGCCAACCGATCCAAGTAATTCCTTTACCAATCAAACCCTCAAGGGCCATTTCTATTTCATTGAAGATCCAGTAGCAGACAAGTTGATGCGTTTAGTAGTGGCCATTATGTTTCAAATTCACTGTCATAATCTTTTTTTTTTTTTTTTTTTATCCATCTAGGCACGAGAAGCCTACAGACCCAGATGATCCCTTGGCTGATCAAAATATCAAGGATCGTTTCTATGGAGTCGACGATCCCGTAGCGGACAAGTTGATGCGACGAGCGGCAGCTATGCCGAAGCTCGAAGCCCCAGAGGATAGGATGATAACAACACTCTACGTTGGTGGTCTAGGGGATAAAGTCACAGAAGAAGATCTAAAGTAAGTATTCAGATCATAGTCAAATGAATTTTAAAAATGTATGTATTTGAAATCAAATGGAATATCATATGAACTATGGGGGAAATAGATGAAAGTGTATTATTTTTTTTATCAAGGGTGTATACTATATTTGAACTTGAGGTTTAAATAGATCCTTATAGCCTTCTGCTGAGCCGAACTCCTTTACAACAAAGATGAAGGAAGAGTAACAATAGAAATTATGTTACTAATTGATAGATCTTCTTGCATTTAGCCTAAGTGCTGTTTTCTCTGTTTTTTCCTATCATGACCGTGGTTCTGAAGAATAATTTGTGAAACTTTCATGAGCTTATTAACCTAATCAAATAAAATGAAAGATTCATGAAAAAGATAGTTTAATATAAGTAATTCCAGGAATGGCCATTTCATCTTTTTCAAAGTGTATCTTAAAAAGTGTTATGAAACAAAAAGTAAGTGAAAAATATTATACATTGTAACTGTAAACTTTTGAATGTTTCAAGATACATCCTGTAATTATTCAAAAAAATTAGAACAAATATACAATCGATTCTGTGTAAAGTCATGGTCCATACCAATATTTTTACTTTATATTATGTTGCTTTTTGCCTAATTAAAATAAAAGTGAAGTTGAAGCTCCAAGCTCAGTCACAAGAGTTTCATCATATGCAGAGTTGAATGTACAATAAAAAGTTATGCTTTGCCTTTAACACAAATCCCACCTCCATTTTTGCAGGGGTCACTTCTATCAGTTCGGTGAGCTGCGGAGCATCAACGTAGTTCCCAAACAGCAGTGTGCTTTCGTCACATTCACAAACAGACAAGGAGCGGAGGGAGCAGCGGAGAACTCGTTCCAGAAGCTCATCATCAAAGGTCGAAGGTTAAACATCAAATGGGGGAAGCCTCAAGCCCAGCAAGGGTCGGGAAAGAAGGAGGATGAGGGACAGAAGGAAATCAGCTATGAACCTGTGCCAGGGCTCCCAGGAGGTAAGTGCTGAGAGGTTGTAGGTCAAATGAAGCTCATGATCAAAGGTCAAAGGTTAAGCATTAAATGTCGGAAGCCCTTGGGCCTGTAGGGATCATGACAGAACCAAAATGGGGCTGCTTTTTCTAACTGTGATGACTTAAACATCCTAAATTGTTATTTGATGATAGTCAACCTGGCAGCGTTAATTTGAGAATATAACAGTAACAATGAAAAAGCAGATGTGTGAATGATTCTATTACAATACTGTATATGCTGAAATTTTTACTGTGGTTTCATTTTGGAAAATCTCGTGACCGTGAATATGCTAAATTTTCCACTCACTGTAATTCACATAGACTTGTGTCTTTAGTCATCTTTCAAAATGTAAAAATGAAAATCTGTTGATGTGTCAAAATATCTGAAATTGGGTAAATATGCTAAAATTCAGATACGCTGAAATATTGAGTTTTACAGTGTCCAAATGTTTGGACACATTTGTCCCTAAGTCCTGATCTACTGTAAACTAAAATTGCATTTTCTCTCCCTTTTCTCTTTTTTTGTGCAGTACTGCCACATCCACCCATAGACCCAGACCAAGCCAACGCATCATTCCCTCCCCCTATGCTTCCTCCCCCTCCCATGAACCAACCGCCCCACCCCCATGCCCAGTTCAGACCCCCGCCTGGGTACGGCATGGGCATGCCCCCTCCCCCACGGTTACCCCCTCCTCCCCACCACATGCACCCAGGCAACCGGGGTAGGTTTCCCCCACCCCCACCAGGTGGACCACCCCCTAGGATGCCCCGTTTCCCCCCTCCCCCGCCCTTCGGAGGGAGGAGAGACGGCCCCATGCCGCCTCACATGCGACACAGAATGCCCCTACCCCCTCCACCCAACATTCCCCCACCTCCACGGGCTCAGCAGGGTAGTGGCAAGGCTCCTTCTGTACATTATCCCTCACAGGACCCTCAGAGGATGGGAACAGGCGTCGAGGATGCATCATCAAAATCATCATCGTCAAAATCGTCTTAGAATTCTTCTGAAACAGACTCCAGAGGGGAGGGGAGGGGTTGATTAGCTGCTCACAAATGAAATTTCATTGACCCATGTTTCATTAACTTAGGGGGTGTTGTCCAAAATTGATTGCAAGTTGCAGTGCCAATCAAAATCATTGTTTTCATGTGCGGCTTGTTAATGCGCATGAAGATGACAATTTGCTAAGCTGCTGTTGATTTGCAGTTGATTTTGAACAACACCACCTTCGTATGAAGAGGTTTGAAGAAAAAAGTATTCTGATGATACTGAGGTTAAAGCATCTTAGTCCCAGTTCTATTTTATTTTTGTGATTTATACATGTTGTAATGAGATTGGATGATCTCAATGACCTCTTCATACAGTCAAACCTCATTATAAAGAGCACTGATATAATGAGCTCTCATTATAACAAGGTTATTTTCCTGGTCCCATCTCTTTGTATTTTATTGCATTTTGGCCCTGTTATAACAAGGTTTAAATATGAAGAGATAATTTCTCTGTTCCCAACGACCTCGTTATAACGAGGTTAGACTGTACCGGGTTTTCTCTGTTTTAGATATCTACTTCGATCTCTTGGAAAGTCCATATCACTCTAGATGAACTAAAGTAAATTATTGAAGTCTGTGGATTAGGAGTAGGATTTCTGGGACATGAACTGAAAATAGTATCTAATTCTCCCTATCGCATATAGCCGATATCACCCGATATCACCTTGTGATATCGATATCACGCACTTTGGCTTTGGCACGCTCACTTCCGGGATCCATCTTGATTTCACTGTATACTATCTACAAAATTTCAATCCATGTGTATTTAGCGTAATTTCTTCGTTTTGTGTCGGAAGCCCAGCATTGGGCAGCTTCGCAAAAGAAACCCCTATAACAAATAAATGCTGATATGAAAGATAAATATAGAAAATGATGATTTTATTCGCAAAAATCTATGAAAAAATATGACACTACAAGCCGCTGACAAAGTTTATCGTAGAACGCCTATAGACTTTTGAAAATGCGCGAATGTTACCGGAAGTACCTGTGCCAAGAATCTGGGCCAAAATAATTAGTGCGCTGCATGCGTTCAGATTCCGAGAGCTATATGCGATAGGGAGAATTGAAACATGCATTTTCATTACCATAGATGACAATTTTTTTATGGCCCACTACAAATCTTATTTACTTAGAGACAGTTTCTTTTTTTCTCGATTGGTTGTGATGTAACAGGGGCTTGAACCCACAACCTCCAAGTTTTACAGTAGACAGCATATTAATTGAGTCCATGCATCCCTCTGAGAATATGTCAAACTCATTATACAGTGGAAACTCAGTATAAACAGGGTGCTACAAGATTTTTTTTCACCAGTTGCCCAGTCCGGCAACCAAGTTTTCAAATCACTTGCCCGAACAAAATTTCCTTTGCCCCAAATTGATAGCCTATGCCAATATGTAAATGTAGATGAAAACTAGAAAAAGCTGCTACTTGCCCTTTTGGGCAAGTGACAATGTTATTTACTTGCCCAACATTTTGTTGCTCCAGGCATCCTGATAAAGAGATCTGATATAACGAAATGTCTCCTATAAAGAGGTACAAAATCTTGTCCCAGCTCTTTATAACTTAATGTTTTTATGCCTCCGCCACCGTAAGGTGGTGCCGGAGGCATTATGTTTTCGGGTTGTCCGTCCNCCCAACATTCCCCCACCTCCACGGGCTCAGCAGGGTAGTGGCAAGGCTCCTTCTGTACATTATCCCTCACAGGACCCTCAGAGGATGGGAACAGGTGTTGAGGATGCATCATCAAAGTCATCATCTTCAAAATCATCTTAGAATTCTTCTGATGCAGACTTCAGAGGGGAGGGGAGGGGTCAATTAGCTGCCCACAAATGAAATTTCATTGACCCTTGTTTCATTAACTTAGTATGAACAGGTTTGAAGGAAAACACGTATTCTTTATTCTGAGGTTAAAGCATCTTAGGGGGTGTTGTTCAAAATCAACTGCAAATCAACTGCAAATCAACTGCAACTATGCCAATTGTAACACGCATTTTCATTCGCGCATGGTATGCGCGTTTAACAAGACACGCATGAAACAATGATTTTGATTGGCATGTCCCGATCAACTGCAACTTGCGATCAATTGCAGCTTTTGAACAACACCCCATTAGTCCCAGTTCTATTCTATTTTTGTGATTTATACCTGTTGTAATGAGATTGGATGATCTCAATCACCTCTTCATACAGTCAAACCTTGTTATAAAGAGCACTGATATAACAAGCTCTCATTATAACAAGGTTATTTTCCTGGTCCCATCTTTTTGTATTTTATTGTATTTTGGCCCTGTTATAACAAGGTTTCAATATGGAGAGGTATTTTCTCTGGTCCTTATGACCTCGTTATAACGAGGTTAGACTGTACTGGGTTTCCTCTGTTTTAGATATACATGTATCTACATTGATCTCTTGGAAAGTCCATATCACTCTAGATGAATTAAAGTAAATTATTGTTCTGTGGATTAGAGGTAGGATTTCTTGCAAATCAACCAGAAGATAGTTGCAAATTGAAATATGCATTTTCCATACCAATGGATGACAATTTTTTTTATGGCCCACTACGAATCTTATCTATTTAAAGACAGTTTCTATTTTGCTTGATTGGTTGTGATGTAACAGGGGCAGGGGCTTGTACCCACATCCTCCACGTTTTACGGCAGACAGTATATTAATTGGGTCTGTGCATCCCTCTGAGATTATGTGGAAATCATTATACAGTGGAAACTCTGTATAATTAAAGAGGTTTGATATAAAAAAAATGTCTGCTATAAAGAGGTACAAACTCTGGTCCCAGCTCTTTATAACTTATTGTTTTTTAACTCTGCTAGAAGGAGATTACTGCTGTAACAAGGTATTTTTTTGTGGTCCCAAGCACCTCGTTATGAGTTTCCACTGTAAATTGGAACAATGTGACCCAAAGGGGTTAGAAGAGTCACTTTAACAGTCCACGTTTCACCAGCATGACTTGACAAAATGGCTTAACATAGATGCATCGCTAAAGCAGGTAATGATAAATGTTATGATGATGTAATTTTCTTTGAATAATGTCCCTGTGAAAGAAATGTACTTGTGTTCATCAATTTAAATCCTGTAAATAAACATTTTTAGAGGTAAAATTTAGTTCTGTTTTGTATTTTTGTAGCTTTCCGTGTTTATTCACTTTAATCCAAAAGAGATTTACAACCCCCCCCCCCCCCCCTAGTATTCTCCATGATAAAGCCTTTCCTTAAAGTTGACCACAACTTTTCATGGCATTTTCTGGCAATTTTTTAGACAGAAGTTATGTAACTTTATGTAAGTGCATGTTGGACCTAAAATTGTTCAAAAACCTGATTTTCATATACAAAGGCAAACGCAAATTCAGAACTCAATTATGAGTTATAATTTGATTGATTTTAATTAAGTGGCTACATGCTATTTATGATTTATTTATGATTGAAATAAAATTGCCAAAGATTTCCATAGAAAAAAAAAACAGTGGAAAAAATACAAGGTTAAAAAGAAACCAAGGAAATATGTAAGAAATTGTGAAAAGAATAAAGTACATAAGGAAACGAAAATTGATACTAAAATTTTCAAAATTAGGGGCTTATAACATAAAAGAGATATGATAAATTGAAAATTAATAATCTCTATGATGTTTTGCCATAGACTAACAATCAGTATTTATCGTAAGTTTAATTGCATCTTTTATGTTACAGGCCCCTGATATATTAGTTTGGAAGGTATGCATCGTACAAAAAAGAAAAGGACATAAACTGTTACAGAGTTTCAGGAGATAAATAACTAGGTAAGAAACAAAGAGAGGCAACAGGCATGTTCCATTCAGGAGAATGAGAAAGAGAGATGAAGAAAGAGGGAACAACAGACAAGAGAGAGAGAGAAAAGAATCTTGATTGATGGTGAGACGCCATTGAACGAAATACTGAAAGAAATAGAGAATCAAATTTTTGTCTGCATATGGACACTGAGCAGAAGGGACAAAGTAAGCAACCATCATATGAACATTCACTATAGCGAGAGGTCCACTAAAGATACACATGTATCTTAATCTGCTGAGAAATGTTCAAGAGGTTGGCCTGTTCACTAACAGACCACTTTCATAATGCATTCAAATTTACTCCTGTTTTCTCCACGATGAACTATGTATCCAGTTGCCAAAAGATATAGTCGGATTGCTTCTTGCATACCTTAACGTCACTAGGTTGGACAAATATTGTATAAACTCAACCAACCTACCAACAACTACTGCATATTATCCACATTCCTTCCCTTGAAAAGGGATTATTTTATGTCAGGTGAACAAATAGCTTGTCATTGTGAATTTGACAAAGAAGAGTGCATGAAATTTGAATACATTATGAAAGCGGTCTATTGAACATGGATAGATTGATTGCTTTAAGTTAAATGACACTACCAACACAATGTGTCATGAAGCAACTTTCTCTCTTGTATGAAACCCATTTTTAAAACTTAAATGAGAGTTGTCTACTTTGTCCAATTCCTTTGTGCCTACTGCTCACAGTGAAGCAAGTGGAATATAAGGGATTGGTAATAGCAGAGATGCAACTCTTCAGGAAATATGGTGAGATAACAAAGTATAGGCAAGTGTAAATTTTCAGGCAATATTCTCACTATTTCAGGAAATTTCATCTGCCCCTTGTGGCATCTCTGTATTAGTAAGTTTACATGGATGCCACTGAGACTTTACAAGTTGTGTTT